>JAAGVU020000039.1:13100110-13114757 GCA_011763525.2 Mormyrus iriodes
GTGTGTGTGGGTGTAAGTGGGTGTGTTTGTGTGTGTGTGTGACTGGCGGGGGGTGTGAGAGTGTGTGTGTGTGTGTGAGTGTGAGAGTGGGTGTGTGTGAGTGTGTGTGTGTGTGTGTGTGTGTCAGAAGGGCTGTGTGTGAGAGTGTGTTTGTGTGACAGAGGAACTGTGTGTGTGTATGTCTGTCTGAGGGGCTGTGTGGGTGCGTTTGCAGTTTTGTGCGCCACAGTAGACATGCTAGAATGACTGCGGCACGTCAGTCCAGGACTGGGACTGGGGGAGAGTGGGGGTGGGGGGGGGATTCAATTAAATACGGCAAACAATAAGGCCGGTCAACAGGCTTGTTGCCCACCACCCGCCTCTAACACCCACAACCCACAACTGCATCACAACAGGCAGCTTGGGAGCCCATGAAAACAAATGGGTCGTTACAGAGTTCATGCAACACAAGTAGAATGGAAATCGAGTCAAAACCAAGTCCATGATTCGCAACGTGCAACGTCCAATAAATGGCACTGCTGCTGAAGTACATTTACAAAAACTCCACATTTAATCAGCAAGTATGATCAAATGAGTATTAAAAAGAAAAAGTAGGCATGAGAGAATGGCATGCTATGCAGCTGACCCAAGATGCCTTCAGGGATAAGCGGACATGTGGCGTAAGGGCAGGGATGACCTGACATGCGGCGTAAGGGCAGGGATGACCTGACATGCGGCGTAAGGGCAGGGATGACCTGACATGCGGCGTAAGGGCAGAGATGACCTGACATGCGGCGTAAGGGCAGAGATGACCTGACATATGCCTAAAGGGCAGGGAAGCGGACAGCTTGGAAGAATGGATGTGGGCTTCCTGACCACCCTGTCTAAGGAATTATGAAGGATACAACGGGGGGATTTCTGCCATCTACCAGAGAGTGCTTCAATCCAGCATTCTAGCAACTGCGGAAACGTAGGCTATGGACCCGGGTTCGAATCAAGTGCCAGTTACGAGAACAAGGGGGTTCCAGCAAGCCATGTCCACCGTGATCTGCCTCTGTGTATGAGATACCATTTCGTCAGCATCACACAATGCTTGTAGAACCCATTCTGTAGAATAGAAGTCCATCAATGTGCAATGGGATGACAGTCACATGTAAAACTCCTTCCCTACAGGATTAACTGCAGTGGGTTCGCAGCCCAAGGTTCGACGACTCTCCAGGAGCCGTACACTGAACAGCTGTCAGGGCTGCTGGAGATGCTGAAGCGGCACGCAAAAGACTGGAAAGGAAAGGTTTCACCTCTCTGCAGTCTTCCTTTCTGCACAAAGCATCACTGCCACCTACTGTTTCACTGGGAAAGAAGTACCAAGCAAATCCAGACCAAAGCCTCAATAATGCCTTCAATAAGGTTTTAAATATTACAGCTTTATTTTATCAGAGATTGTGAATGTTTTATGTTTAAAGGCATATAAAGTGTTTTGACAGATCTGTGAAGCAATTCATGGGATACATTTTAGTGCTGTGGATACATCACCTTTTACTTGACACAGAAAATATCCCTGCAATGTCTCTGAAGGGAGTAACAGGCAATAAAGCAGATATGCTCACACATTTGAAGGAGCGCCATCCCGCTTCCTCTGAGCAGCTGTTTAATCGGCAAAGGCCCCTATTTCCAGCCATGCTGCCAGGCATATCTGTCACCTCTGCCTGATCTCATCCTTCAGGTGCTCCAGTCGCCCATGAAGGCTGTTCTCAGCCAGTCTCACCACGGCCTCAGGGAGCTGGGCACCACCGCCCATGAACATGCTGTGAAATATGCACCAGCACTGGGGCAATGACAATCCGGGGGCTCATAACCTCAGCAGGGATTAATTGGACAAAATGACATCCCCCCCCACCATCTAAAAATGGTAAGGCAGAACTGTCCAGTGACATGTGCTGTGAAGGCAGCGTGAGGAAACAGAGATCATGGGAGACGCTGGCTCTTACATGGACTGCTGACTAAAATGCAGCACCTTAGGACCTGACTGTCTGTGTGGGTTTTATGCTCCATTATGCAAATGAGCCTGGAAAAGGCCATTAGTGAGGCCATTAAACTACTGCAGCTGCCTGTAGGTCTAAGAGCCTGTGTCGCCCCTTGGTAGGCCAACGCATCAGGAAGGACATTTTATCCAGGGGGCAAAATGATTATCAAAAGGGGTAGCTGGGGCAGTTGTTAAACAGCAATCTATAGCAATGCCTATCAGAACCCCTGCAAGGTGATGCATGTAGCAGTCCAACAGGGGGTGCTATTCTCTTGCTTGCCCACACAACAGATTTGGCTGATACACGTCACATCACCACACCAGTGGAACGCAGCATATATCTTGGTCCATCTCTGCCCCCCTTTTGCAGGCGATTGACTGAATGCCCCCCCCAGCTTCCAGTGCCAGTGGCCTTCTGGGTATTCACAAAGCAAACAGGAAACATAAGGGAACACCTCCCCTCAACCCCACCCAGACTGAACCCTGCTCTCACTCTGATATGGGAACAACTCTACCCATCATATCATTCCTTAAAAAATAAGATCTGTGGAGAATGACTTTAGGGAAGAGTTTTGTTTTTTTCACCCTCGAAAACTTACGAATGACAAACCCAAAATGAGCAGAAGCGCAGCCATCCAGGAGAAACCAAGAAACAGCACTTACCTCTCTGGGCCCGGCGTCAGCATCTGAACGCTGCACACTTATAATAATAGGTCGGTATTTATAAAACAGCTCAATCAGCCCCTGTTATTCAACTGCCTGCCTACTTAGGGCTTGCCATTTAAAATATCTGTAATTTGCAGTGGGTCGATGTGAAGCGGACTCATTTTTTGTTGAGAAGAAAAGGACATTTTACTCCATTTCATAAGAAAGCGACTATTCAGGCTAAAAGGTACAAGTAACCATGGGGGGTGGAACTTTGGTCAATTCAGTCAGGGGCCCTAAAAAATTTGGAACATATTTGGATTGGTCTGGGTGGGGGGCCCAATGATACTTTCATAACAGTTCCTGGATCCTCACATAGAAAAGGCATGCCTGCTTTGTACTGTAAAGTGGGGTGCGACTATGGGAGAGCTGTTCATTACTGCCCTTTACACCTGGTGTTGATTAGCTGATATCCTGGCTGAAGGCTGCACTCTTCCAGCCACACTGAACTGTGCAGCACATTTAGGTCAATGCCTCCGTGCTTCAGTAAGATGCTCTAGCAGTTGAGAGGAACACAATATGCACACGCAACCTGGGAGAGTGGGCGAGGGGGGTGAGGCCGGGAGGACTTACGGTCGTTGCACTGCGGGCCGGCGTAAGAAGTCATGGAGCAGTCACAAGTGAAGCCCTCGAACTGCTGAATGCACATGCCCATGTTGGAGCAGGAATCTTCCTGACAGGTAGTGCTGGGACCTGTAGGGGGCGGGGCAGGGCAGAGGAAAAGTGGTGGGTCGGATGGGGCCAGGCCATGGGCACGCTCCGACGGAACGGACGCCATGCAGTGAGTGTGGAAGTAGGGGCATGCAGTCAGGTTAGGGGACGCCCGAGGCGCCGAGCAAATGCAAAGACACAGCATTCCCCGTCCACCCCCCGCCCCCCGCCCCCCCGGGGTCTTTATGAGACTAGTGTGCAGGCATACAAGTACAGACATTTCACGCATGCCTTTACAGTGAGAATCTTGGGAGGGAGAGGGGTCATATAAGACAAAGGAAGACCAGTGTCCCCCATCAGACAACACCCCCCACCTCCTAACAACAAAGTGACAGGTGAAGACACACTCCACAGGTATACAGAGAAGAGAAACATTTTATAGCTGGAAGTGCATATATGTCTCTATATGCACTTTGGTTATAAATGTTATTAATGGCAGCGTTCACAGCAGATGTGTGTCCCGCTCTGCTCAACATACTGTCCTCAAGCACACGCCTGGGGGGGGGGGGGGTCAACACAGCAGGGTACAATACAGGAAGTAATCCATCCATGGGGATCTCCAGATCACTACATGGGTTGGGGTTGGCTGGGGGTGATAACGAAAATAACTGCAAATAAAGGGGGCTTTAGGTGCAATTTCCTTGAGCAAGATGGCCAGAGGTACAAGTATACAGAGGTCAAGAAAGCTAAAAGTGCATTTATGGCGCAGTGCACAGTATGACAAACATACAAATCAAATGGTTCACTTCACGAAAGGGTTTGCGGGTTCGGTTACCGGCCAGAAGAGAAACGCCACAGTGTGTTTAAGCATATACCTGTTCCATAAACACATGGAGGGTGCCGTGATGGCGTCCTGCCGACAGACATGATCTGGGACAGGTTTCCTATACTGTAGGTCCTCCCTGCCCATATCACTCACTCACTCGCTGCATGTCTGCAGCTTACCTCCACAAACGAAAGTGCGGACACTAACACCTGACATCTTAATCGTTAACCCGGGGGCTTTCTCATGCCTTCCTCCTGAAAAAATATGCCGCCGTTAATTCTCACGTGAACGCTTCAGAAAACTTTTTCTAAACATAAGCTGGCGCTTTCATACACAAGGCAGTCACACACCAAACCGTTTTAGCAGATTCTGGTCCATTTATCAGGTGGAAGCTTTCTGCACTTAATTACCTCACACTGTGTGTGTGGCGTGTTTATATATGTTTTGCAAAATGCTTTGCCATGTCAGTCTCTAACCTCCTGGTTTTACATGCTGGTGCCCCACCCTAAATGAAATTGTCTTTCAGGACCAGAATTTCAAAGTGAATTCATATTACTTTTATTTAAATTGCAGCGTGCTAATCGCGTATCCAATTGGCCTCCTCTGAGCTGCCTCTGAAAGCGCCAAGCAGCGGGTCGTCACCAAATCTTAATGGATTTCTCCTGCTAAGGAAGAAAAAAAAAACCCCACTCAGTCGAACATCATTAGCATGAAATAAGAACAAGCTACAAAATAAAAGTACATTTAGAGGCATAATTACCAGCCTAAAGTGGCTAATGTTTTATTTATGCAAACCCTCGGCGGTAATCGTTATTTTCGCGATCTCGCATCTCCATGCGCCATAGAGTCATTCCAGCCATTTCGAGAAGTGAACCATTGCATCCCCAAGCGTGTCCAGAGTAACACTAGACATTACACAGAGCAGATTTCAGCCAGTTCACAAGGGAGTAGCACTCCTCTACCTTGGAGATCAGCTTTGGTGAAACCGACTTTGTTAGAGAAAGAACAGGGAAAGCGGAAAAAGCGAGTTAGTGTTCGATCAATTGCATTTAATGGGGTTTTGCTAAGAGAAATTTAAGTCACTCGTGAAATTAAATATTGTTATCGCTCTCAGACACTCATTCATAAATTTTAGGTTCCACATCCCAACAACATCCAGTCATCATTTGTTTTGTTTTGTCCACAGATCTGTACAACATTCATGCACTTTTATGTCTAACTACCGAGCCAGATGTTACTTCACTGTATAACATCAGTTTGTTAGAACCTGCTAGCATTGTCAGACTCTAAAGCTGGGGAGCAGCAGTACTGCACAGAAAAATTATTACACTCTGCTACAGGCCATACTGAGAAAAAGCAGTGTTACCGCAGCATGCAGTCTACTGTATGAGCATGTTTATGTAATGGTGCCATCTAGTGGCCTTTAGAGCTTACTGCTCCCTAACCTGCATCAGCTCTGGTCCCTTATCTCCAAGGGAAGGCTATACGGTGTTTATACACAGCATGCTCCTCTACCAGCCCATGACTATTACTTATCAGTCATGCAAGATGAAGTGTAAATTAATACAAACCTAAGTCTTACCTAAATTAGCTGTGAGCAGAAATCTCTTAAAATTGTAGAAGCTAGGTCCTCAGAGGTAGTTAAAGCACAGCAATTTCTATTAACTGTTTAGTTTTGTCATTCAAACTGGATCATGTTATCAGTGGGATACATACAGCACTATCAGTTGTGATCAAATGAAGCGTTGCAATGGACAAGAATTTTTAAAATCACAAAAACATATATATATATATATAAAGGGAATGTTTAGGAATACACAAATAAAAACGTCTCGGTTCTGTTTGCTAAACTTTCTTCTGAAAACATGTACTTTGATATGGGGGCGGGGGGGATCGATAAATATGCCCTGATACAAAGCAAAGTAAGGATACTACAGTTTGATCTTGGACTGCTTTTAAGCTGGGTACAGGAGCAAGATCTGAGGATGAGGGCCTCCAGTAGGATCCAGACATGGCTACTGAGCAAGGGAAGATTTTCACATTATTCATATCATGAGGGTCTGGGGACATAGAACTAATTCGACCATTACATCAACAGTTAAGTATTCCCTTTTCATTTGCTATGCTAATGTCGGTCTGAGTACTGCTGTGGTTTTCCTACATTTCTGTGGTTAGGAGTGAACTAGTGCCTAAAGCGGATTGGATAGATTAAGTTCAAGATGTACCTTTATATATAACTTCAAAGTGATGGAAAATGGGGACCACAATTCAGCTTCCTAATATTAAAATTGTACTGATGAGGTTGTAAAGAGCAGTGATGGTTATTTGTACTGTTAAAACTGCATTGTTAGGGGAAAATTAATATATAGAGGAGATCATGTTCTGTACATAAAAGCCACACTGGGAGGTGAACAGGGATCCATCCCCACACTAATGGTCGGGGACGCACCTTCGCACCCACGCTCAATCTGTCCACTGCGGAACAGCGCATCGTTGATCAGGTCCGGGAGCCGCCCATTGAGGTCTACAGAGGCCAGGCAGCCCTGGAAGCCAGTGCGGGATGCCACCAGCTTAGGCAGGCTGCCGTACATGCCAGGGCCCAGCCCGGCCACAAAGAGGTCACCTTGCAGGGGGCAGAAGATGAGAGCCCTTGTTAGCATCCGCCTTGTATTATCATAACATGTTTTACACAGCTGACAGTAGGGGGCTCTAATAAGAATGGGCCTCACATGGTTGATGGTCAGGGGAGTCAATCAGTATGGGCTTTACAAGGCAGATGGTAGGGGAAGCCAGTTAGAAAGGGCCTTACGTGGCTGATGATAGGGGAAGTCAATCAGGACAAGCTTACGTGACTGACAGCAGAAGGAGCCAGTCAGAACGGGCCTTATATGACCTTATTGTGGTGGCATCACCTCATGCTCATTCCACCCCCTCCCTCTGGTTTAAACTAATTATCCATTAATTATCTGTATCTGACATACCAGTGCATTTCCGTACACATGCAGTGCCGGAATAAGTGAATGGTGCTTCATCAACGTGTGATGAAAGAGCCTAATTGCTGAATATAACTGATCATTAAAAAAATAGAGAAATGTCAGAACAACTGGGCTGGGACAGAGAATGTGTCCACAGGTCGCTGGGAGCCTGAAAACGTACACTTCTGGCCAACAAACACAGGCATTTCAGAGAAACTCTTTCATTTACTTTAAATAAATGTGCAAGATATCCTGCTATCTGAGATTAAAATCTGTTATTTACTGGGTCACCAGCTTTGGTGTTTAATCTATCACAATATCCGTATCTGCAGATGGGCCTTCAGGATCCATCTTCAGTCAGATCAGATTTTATAACGATTTTAGGATAAAGCATTTCCTATCACGTGCCTTATTTAACAATAACACCTGCAATACCAAATACAGCCTGAAGGGGGACCAATTACTAATTTTCTTTGAAGAGAACCATGTAACATAACCGTTTAATGGGCGTTTTCCTACTACTTTACAAATACCACATACTCCCAGCAGAAGACAAGCACAGCGAGCCATCTGGGCTCACCTTTCAGGTCCAGGTTTTTGGCACCATTGACGACCTGGCTGACCGTCTTGGCGTCCACCTTGAGGGTGTGCGTGTTACTGCTGTCCCGTGTGATGGCCACATTGTGCCACTGGTTGTCGTTTAGGGCCCGGTCGCTGTTCCCCTTCAGCAGGCTGGGGCCATTACCCAGGTCGAACACATAGTGGATGTACCTGGGGAATGGGCCAATGAGAGGGATCACCAGGGTCTATCAGCCATATCCTCACTCTTACTGCAGCTACATCAGTTGTACATAGTTCATCTAATTTACGTGCTATTTTAAAATTTTATAAAAGGAACTTACCCCTATCTAAAAAGTAATTGGGAGTTAAATAGATTTATAAATCTAACAGGTACAGAATTCAGTTTTGCAATTGTGTATCTTTGTATCAATTTTGTACCTAGGGGAGATTATTCTATCTTATTATCTAACGCAGGTTTTGCAATTCAAAGCTCTTTCAACTTAAACATTCAGCCCAGAAAAGTGAGGTCCTGACCAAGATCTGGGTAAACTTGGTCCATCACAGCACAACACTGTGGACCTGGCTAAAAGTCAGAGGTCAAAATTGGACTGAACTTTTTACTGATGCAAACTGAGCAAAGCAGCTGCTGACAAATGGCAAATTTGCTGCTGGAAAATGTCTCAAATGTGCTCACAGTTTACAAAAATGACGATTCCATTTTCACTTTTCATTGCTCCCACGATCCTGACTAGGATAAGAAGATTGCAGATGGACAGGTGGATGGAATTTGCATTTGCATGGCATATTTTACAAAAGTAATTTACTTGAATTAGTGTGGTTTACTGTCAGAAAAGGTGAAGAATCTATCCATAGCAGTACACTTTTTTTGGATATTTACAAAAAAATGTTAGTTCTGTGATGAACCAGCCGATAAATATGGTGCAGCGTGTCTCCATATTAAATCCACTCCACGGCATATTTAAATCTGTGGATTTGCTTCATACAGCCATAGCCATTGTCTGAAGGTACAATCACACCAGCGCGAAGAAATTCCCGAGTGTTTTTGCACAGTCAAGTGGAAACAGGCTTGACCAGATAATACGGCACACCGCGATAGTTTGGGTATACCGCGCTATTTTCATTCAGGTGATAGTACTGCTTTTGAAAATGAAGTATGGAAATGTACAGGAGAAGTAAGCTAACTAGGGCTGCGTTATGAGCAAGGGATTGTTATTACTGGTATGCAGCTGGTACTGGTACGTATCAGCGAAGTCAAACGCACTAGTAATATCTTGTCGCAGCAGCACAAATGTGTTCTTCTTCCACTGTTTTTTTATTATTTAAAAACGTTCCTGTCATAACGATGGAAACACGCATAAAATAAATATTGTTCCATTGGACTTCTGTGAAACTGAAGGGTCCAACCCAGCTTATGCCACACTGGATTGGTCTAGCGATTCGAATCTGTGGGTAAAAGTTAATTTAAATGAACTCTGAGAGAAAGCACCTCGGCGAATTTGCTGCGCTACCAGAACGGAATTTTCTGCTTGTCGCATCGAGCGGCTAGAATGGAACTGATTGAATATTTTTTCACACTAGTGTGACTGCGCCTTGAGCGTGTCAACGGGGAGCCACACCTGGCTCACTTACCCCTTCACCAGCTCCACGGCGATGAAGTCATTGCCATCGCCACTGTTATAGAAGATGAAGCCGTCCGGGGAGGTGGTCTTGAACTGGAAGAAGAGGTGCATGGAGGTGTAGGCCTGCAGAGTGGCCAGGCCCAGGTAGCTGCTCTTGGTCTTGAAGGTGACAGGGTCGGCAACGATGGAGCGCAGGCCGAAGCGCGCATTGAGCTCGCAGAAGTCGATGTCGCCGTTTTTGCACAGGTCGATGTAGAGCATGCCATTGAACTTGAAGCTCTGCAGGTGGCCGACGAAGCTGGACGGCACAGAGGTGACGAAGCGGCGCTCCGTCATGATGCCCGTCTCCAGGTTGTGGAACTCCAGGCGTGTGTGGTCACCCGCCATCTGACCTGACAGTGGCAAAAGACGCGAGACGCACGCGTGACATTAAGGTGGAATGTGAGTGGCACTGCTGCTAGGTAAAGGCTACTCCTCACGTTTATCTGAAATTATAATAAGATGCTACGAATCTAAACAAACTGTGTTCTGCAAGTAGAAGTGATTAAAGGAAATTCTTAAAAGGGTCAGGCAGCGTCCTTCTCCATATTAGCTTTCCATCTGCCGCATGCCCTTCGCCAATGCCTCCGAGAGATGCTTACGCAGGGGACAATGGTGGAAAGGCTGCCCTCTTGTGTGAAACACTGCCAATAATGTTCCACAAAATTACTCCCGCAGCCAGCCAGCTCTGACACAAGTCAGGCTTGAGGCTGGCAGTACCTTCACCTAGGACACCCTTATTAGTCAATATGCCAGCTGGCTCAGCCTTAACTGTATGCAATAATAGCTATGCAGCAGAGGCCTTGGGGTGAATCTCAGTGACTAATGAAAAAAGCATGAACGGCAGTCTGATGATCAAAGGAACAGTTATACATTGATGGAAATGAGTGTTGGCTAGTTTTGTAAACAGCTGTGCAAATGCAGAGCAGCTCTTGGACACATGAACGGCAGAGCGTCGGCGGGAATACCTTCTGCCACGTCATCGTCGACCATCAGCCTGTAGTTTTTACCGCGCCGGATCACTCGGACCGTGTGCCACTGGTTGTCACTGAGTTTTTGTCCTGCATACAGAGTCTCTGGTCCCTTGCCTGAGGATGGTCGGCAAGACAGTTAAAATCTTCCTGAGGTTTTGACCAAACCTTTGCCTTTGACTGACACAGCGGGAGAGTTCTGCCGTCTGATTTTCCATCAAATTAGCCAATTCAGTGGATTTCATGAGTCGTGAAAACAAAGGCTTGGTCTAAATTTATATATATATGACAATGATCTATAATTGACATTTAATTATTCAATTTCAAATTATTCAATGCTATCGGTATCACAGACCTCAAAGTACAGTTCTTCCAAACACTTCAGTCCATCTGACATCTAAAAAACGGCTTTTACTCATAACCAGGCCTCGATTAACATTTTGATAATTCATTCTGTTATAATCAATATTAAATTGTGACTCAGCTGCACTCACAACTACTTAACAAATTCCCTTATTAATAAAAAAGTAAAAATAAAAAACTGAGTGTCAGTAAAGGTATGGCCAAAAATAATGTAATACATAAAAGCCAATAAATATGAAGCTTATTTTGAAAATTAACATTCAACATATGAAATTCTTAAAAAATGGGTAAAGGAACAGATTAGTCAGTAATGACACTGACGTAAGGATGGAAAGAATCCAGATGAAAAATGTACTATAGTGTTTGGCCAGCTTGGTGGGCAGGCTGGAGTTGACATTAATTCATAAGTGGGCATACTTCTGAATCAAGTCAGACATTTTACAGACAAAGACTTACAGTACATGTGTAAATCGTGTTTTGCAGTTCAGGGAACAACTATTTGACCTCTTCAGAACTTGCCTTTTGTTGGTTTGAAACCGCACATATCAAAGTACTGAATGTCAGTACAGATCTCTTTCATAGCTGACACTAACTGCCAACTGACCCACTTTTGTAGCTTATAACCGTTCATATTGATGTAGTTCAGTCCTTTATTATGTTATTTTTACATTATTTTGTCCATTTATATATATATATACACACACTATATATAGTACATAGCATGGCCAGTGAGAGTAGGTATGCGTACAGATGAGAATGCTGAAGCCTAACCCTGATAGGAGGTACGCATCTCCCACGCTAATATTCAGTCTCACTTCATCACAGATAACTCTGCTTTTTTCTAATTCAAGCTGACCTTTCCACCATCATTTTAAAGCATTGTCAAATCCCACTCCTGATGAAGGAGAAGCCCCTGGTTATTTGATGTAGATAAGACCGTGTCACACAATCTGACATAAGAAAAACAGAATAAATCCAAGCAGCACGTTGACTGCTTGAGGCAGGGCTTTCAGACGAGAGCACTGGAGTCGGCTCGTCAGAGAAAGAGGCTTAACCTGGATGGCCGGCTCCAGGATAGCCCTCAGAGATCAGAAAGAGCAGCAATCCCCTATCTGACCTAGCCTGACAGGCACGACTAATCCACCAGGAGCAACTGATGGTTAGATCAGCTCCACCTAACATAGCTATTATACAGCTTTACCTAAAGCTAACCTTATTGCTGATTCAACAGGGCACTTTCCCCCATTTTAACCCCATTTTTAACCACACATATCATTGTGCAAAGAAAAAAAACACAAAGCTATAGGCAGATTGCAACGTTACGTTTTTACAACATAGTCTCACGAAACCTAAGAGCTAATGTAGGCATATGCAACTTGTGAACATATTTGAAACTTGCAATTCTTCAAACTGCAAGACAGAGGAGCTCTGTTGCACCATGATCCCCAAATCGACTGGGAGTGACCTCAACCAGTGGTTTTGCTCATCCAAGTCACAGAACATGACTTTCACATAGCCCAAGGATCTCCTGGGTGTGTCCTTCAAGACATACTCATGAGCATGGCACCATGCCTGTTTGCCTCATTTTCGGGGATGTCCCATACAAACAGACTGACAGATGACAAATGGCCAGGCTCCCTACAAAGAACAGCTTAATCTCAGTGAAATTATGCTACAGCGGTTATACACAGTACAGTAATTATCTCTGTTTTAGTTCCATTCTTAAAATACATTATAAAATAATACTTCACTAATATTTGTAATTAACTATGGAAATTTTTGAAACACCGTATTTGAAAATCTCAAAATTGTCCAGCATATTTGATGATAAATTCTGATTCCTATGTAGTGGACAGTTAGTGAAACACAATGAGTGTGTGTGTGTGTGTGTGCACGTGTGTGTGTGTGTGGGCGGGGGGGGCATTTCCTGATGGCTCATTACCACTACAGAGTCATTACCAGCACTGATGGTTGTAATTGGAATGAATAACTCTCTGAAGTCTAGGGCTAAGGCTAATCGAGTGTGACACAAGCCCATGGGATGACAGCCTGTCCATCTCTCCTGCCGTATGAGTTACAACAGCTGTTTACAGGGGGCCTTCTGAATATGGCCCTGTGGGCATGCAGATGCACACATGCACGCTAAAATGCGGACTCAAAATCTCACATGCACACACAGAGACTAAAATGCAGACTCAAATGCTCTCACACACACACACACGCACACACACACACACACACACACACTGAAATTCAGAATAAAATGCTCCACATACAGACAGACTGAAATGCAGACTCAAATGTTCATACACACAAACGCATAGAGTGAAATTCAGACTCATATGCTCATAATCATGCACATACATAAATGCAGACTTAAATGCTCCTGAGTGCACGTACAGATTTCAGACTGAAATGTTCATACTGTAACATACAGAATCAAATACTCACACATACGCAGAAATACACACAAACCAGATACAAACTCAAACATTCATTCACACTGACACATTCAAATGCTGGCACACATTAACATACAAGTATACAAACATGCATAATGCTTACACATGCACTAGTGTATAAATACACTGAGTAGCTCACAATCAGTCACACCAAAATATATGCAGATATAGTTACAGACACACTAACACAGCACACTTCAAATACAGGCACACATAAGGGAGGGCACCTTTCAATAACAACAACAACAACAACAACAATAATAATAATAATAATAATAATAATAATAATAATAATAACTAAATGTGATTAAATTCTAATAAATAAATTTTGTGCGAAAAAGGAAAGAAGTTAGCATGTCATGTTCATAGTATTTTCACATCACCAAAACATATAACAGTAACAATGAATTATTGATCATTAAAATTAAATTATTATGATTTAAATTTGTAACAGCCTTATATTAACAGCTTCACCTGCACTTGTTTTAAAATACCTCCTCATGAGTAAAAGCAGTTAAAACCATCATACTGTCAATAAAACACACCATTAGGTATCATTACAGCAGCGAAACTGCCAGAGCGATTACAGCAGTCTGATAATAAATTCTGCGGTATGGATAAGAGATGACAGTCTATCATTACATGCTGGAGGCCTTAGAGGTACCTGAGTTTTCATACGCTAACCTGCTCTTCAGATGAACTGTGCTGAACACTGAGGTGTCAGCGAGGCAGAGTACACATGAGTGTCAGTACCGGCATACAAGCTGACTGTATGCTGCACTGCATTCATACAGGGTATTCATTCTGAGTTTGTGTTTTGTTACAGTTTAAGCAATGATTAGTGTCACTGTTAGTGCCACATACAAAATAAAAAGGTATACATAAAACCTGGGATATTATCGTCTGACTTTCTTTATCTAATTTCTTTGTATTATTTGTATTATCTATTAATATCAAAACACACCCATGTAAATAAAGAGCATTGGGGTGACTCCATTGTGAAAGGCGCTATATAAAAATAAACTGAATTGAATTGAATTAATTTTAAAAAGTTCAAATTTAAACTCCTCAAAACAGTCAGCTCTAACTGCGATCACAGTAGAACAAGCTTAAATTAAAAAAACCTTGGGTGCTTTTCAGAAAGGTCGCTCCAACACTGCCGGAGAAGCCCACAAACTCTGCACAAGCCGGCTGTGTAGCCATAACCTTCCTATCCATTTCACTGGGGCCAAGGTCAGGTGTGCAGGCCAAGTCACCAGTTTCAACTTTCCTTTTTCTTCCTTCTTAAAATACTTCTGACAGGCTATATAATTTGTAATGTGGCTAAAAGCTAAAAGCAGACCTGAGACTGTATGCTTGGGCACTTCAAGCTCGGGTGAACTACAGGCTACCGTGGTGAGAACATCTGTGCACTCGGCAGAATTATCCATATTGCTGAAATATCCTGACACT
>JAAGVU020000039.1:13116060-13127138 GCA_011763525.2 Mormyrus iriodes
CCTGACACTGATCAAGACCGTGTCAGATATGTGCAGGAGAATATCAAGGACAAAATACTACTCTTCAGAAAGAATACATTTGTCTATCTCAAATCGGCCAAAGAACATCTGCGTAAACGAGAAGGATACTGGAGGAATTTTCCAGAGATCCGCAGGGATACAGAGGGCATTACGCTTTGTGAACACAGAAAATCACATCCCAACAAAAGGCAGATATCCTAGGCAAGGATAATGGTGCTACGAGTATCATGATTTGGGCTAACTCTGCCACCTTGGGCCCCCCTGGCCCCTGCTAGCTTCAGTCACAGAAGGAGTGATGGCTCCGGCAGTGTACCAGCAAACTGCACAAGAGAATACCGCAGTATCTCTACAGGAAATGAAGTCTAGCAGGAAGTGGGTCACAAGGCATACCATGCCAAAAATGCTCAAGCTAACCTACAAGTGTGACCCAATCACAGGAAGCGGCATTTTTAGAACGTCCTGAACTTAACCTGGGACTGCCAGGGATTATATTGAAGGAAAACCACTGGAATTTTTAATTCCACAAGCTGCGTTATTAGTTATGCAGTTAGGGAACATGATGTGACCTGATCAGTGAGACCTGAATACTTCAGGTCACACTGAACAAATCACACCGGACTTGTTCTTAAGACTTTATTACTTTGCCTACACAATACTCTGTTTTGAACAAGATTACCAGTGCCATGTAAAACATTACAACAGTCACTGAATGAATAAATTTAATGAAAGCATCCAGTCCAAGAACTGTGAAAATAAATGGAAGATAAATGATAAACAGACCCTTACTGACACTCAGGTTTGGCTCAGTGGTAAAAGAAAATGACAAGTCGATCATTACATAAGAGAACAGAAATCTGTTGCATCGCTTATTGTGATCAAATTAAAAAAGGCAATTTGTTCAGCAGATTATTAAGTCACCCCCCAGACCACTGCATCACCACCATCGCAAACAACACACACACTCTCCACACAAAAGCACAGAATCAACCGAATCAACAACAGTGATTCCTTCAGAATAAATCTTAAGATCAAGAAGTTAAGTATAAACTTACTGGAGTTACAGTTTATCCTGATACAATCTAGATGGGGAAGAATAAATGAAAGATGAAATCGCGTCCTTCAAGGTTACAGCTGCAGACATCCAATAACAAGAGCCCCACCCTTCAGGGGACGACCACATGCAGACGGCGGCCATTTTATCTTCACCTGTTCGTCTGCTGACGCCAATCCGTCATGAATTACTGCATTATTCTGTGAATCGTTTTACTTCCTAAATTACAACCAAATTATCTTGGCTGTGGTGGGATCATTTGGGTAGATTAAACCACACCATAAACATAATTAAGGTGTTTTAAAAATGTGTTTCACATATTCAATATTACTGTTGTATCTTTATAAAATTACATTCAGATCATTCTTTTGTGGTTCAGAAATAACAAAATGGCCACCTTTGTTTTACTGACCGCATGGATTTTTAAAAGATTTGATTACACTCTAAGCTAAAAGGCTCTCTACTCATTTTGAAACAATTAACATATTAAATATCTGAAACATAAACAGCAAATGTAAAGCGGTCTGCTTTCCGTCTCAGAACTCCCAACCACTTTAAGGTTATATTTGTCTGACAGGGATTATTTTATCCAGTAAATGATTTCTGGATCAATAAAAGAGGTCTGTATTCTGGAAATACCAGTATGTGCTAGTTTGTAATATCTGGGAAAAACCCACAACTGTCAGAATGATATTAATGTGAAGCAGGAGCAGGAGCAGAAGTCCACAAAATACAGAGCTATTCTCTCCCTATGTCATTAGTCTGGTTAAGGCGGAAAGCAAAGGCAGGCTTTCTGGGCTGGAATCCATGTGGCCAGGAGTGCGATGCGTCGTCAACCGCAGCAGAAAAGTGGGAGCAAACAGCCGCGATACAGTCAGGACCAGCACCGTGCAGTGGCTCCTGGACCTCCTGGGGGATAACTGCCTGCGGAGCGTCTGTACCCCTAGGTACGGGACACCGGGGGCTGGGATATTTCACTGGTCCGCCTTAAATGTATGTAGCTGAAAGACTACGCTAAGCTTGAAGTGGAAAGGCCAACTGTCCTCTTTTATTAATGTACATGTACATCTAAAAACTCCTAAGCGGTGTACAATTATACCTAGAACTGTGGGCATGGCTGACATGAACATAGTAAAGCATTTCAATTTTATTAAATATCACGCTCTGTAATAACAGCGTTGTAGAAGTGCCCCAAAATATCAGCCCAGTTCTGCAACACACAGTGTGGAAATATATCCGTGTGAAAATGAAAAGTGTTACATTATTAGGCAGTATGCTTTATCACTTTACCAAGGCCCAATTTATAATATCAGAAGTGTAAAAGCAGTGTTAAATCAGCAGCCCTAAAGGTCCTGCAGTGAGTTACGAGGGGCCTTTCTCTCCTTGGCAGGGCGACGCTTTGGGAGGAGGGGCTGCCAGCTGCAGGTAAGCTGAGAGCTGTTTTTTCGGGCTGTTTGCCGTCCGGGCCGCAGGCTTTGAGGCCTTTGAAGGGGTGAATACCATCTTTTGACACAGCAGATGCTGTATATGACCCAGGGCAAGAGGCTTATGTAGGCAGCAAAAGCAAACCCGTCAAACTGAAGCGAGAGAAGAAGACGTGAATGCAACAGAAGCCACCGAGAACTAAGATACCAAGTCAACTACACAAGACAATGGCAAGAATAAATATCACCTAGAAAGTCACAGCGTTATGCAATGTTCATATCACACTCAGCAGCCATTTCATTTGGTACCCCTACCTAGGACCGGGTAGGACCCACTCTTCTGCATACCACTGTCGTACTGAGCTGTTATTGTTGCGTTTGTTGCCCTTCTGTCTGGCCATTCCACTCTGACCTCTCTTATTATCAGGGTGTTTTCTCCCACTCAACTGTCCCTGACTACATGCTTTTTTGTTCTTCATAAACTTCAGATATATCAGTACATTAAATTACCAGCAGGGTTGCTGTTTCTGAGATGCTAGAAACAACATGTCTGGCACCAGTAATCACACCAGGTTTAAAATAATTTACATCATGTACGTTAGCTGTTGTAATGCTTAGCTGCACATTAACTGAAACTCCTAACCCTGTCTAGAGGCTATTTGTATTCAGCTGGAGTCACATGAGTCGCTGTCAGGAAGAGCAAGATGACAAGCAGGTGTAGCTAATAAACTGGCCACTGAGTGCGAGTGTGTCTTTGTGTGTGTGTGTGTGTGTGTGTGTGTGTATATATGTATATACACACACACACGTATACATACACTGAAAACCCATTACAGGTTCTTAATCTCTTTGAAAGAACCATTTACTTTGCATGTCTGTTGTTGTTTTTCTAGTATTAATAATCTTCCAACCACTTATGCAGTACATGTTCACAGGTCTATTAACAATAATGATAATAATAAATCACAATAATAAATAACATGTATATCATTTATACTGTGACTTTCTTTCTATGACAGAAAATTAAAATATGAACCTGTCCAAAAGATGGCCCAAACTTCATGTGTATTTACAGCTTATAAAATTTACATTATACAAAGATACACAAACAGCTCTAAGAAATTAGCTCAATTATCAAACCAATACCCACAGGTAAATAAAAACACCAAGCATGCAATAACATAAAGCAGCTTGTGTACGTTAACTTCATTGAAAAAGGAACACAACTGCGACAGAAAATGAAAGGGAAATCAGGAAGGAAACAGAAGAGGGGAGGTGGCGGCGGAGGCCGGCCGGCCATATACGATCCCTAGGTTGGGAGGTGGCGGCGGCCAGCCATATACGATACCTAGGTTGACCGTCAGCTTGACCCGGCCACCGTCCAGCTCCAGCCGCAGAGTGTCGGCCGAATCGCGTGAGGTGGCAGCCATGAGCAGGCCGTAGGCGCGCTGTGACATGAAGCGCAAGGACACGTCCTCGGCCTCCGTGTGCATCGCCGTCGGCATGGCGACCTTCATGAACATGCTGCCATCGTAGCTCAGGATGGAGGCCTCTGCGGGGACAGCGACGGGGACAGTGAGCAGGGGTGGCCTCGCAACTGGATTGTGCATCCCCAAGGCTGGGGGTTTGAGGACTGGCTGACAGCCTGCAGTAGTACACCCAAGTGACACACTTACCCGAGTATTCTCTAATGCAGTGTTTTCCAACCCAGTCCTCGGGGACCCACACAGTTCATGTTTTTGCTCCCTCACGGCTTCCTACCAGAAGCAAAAATGTGGACTGTCTGACAGGGAGCTGAGAGGGAGCAAAAATGTGGATCGGCTAAGGTTCCCCGAGCACCGGGTTGGGAAACACTGTCGTAATGAAATCCAGCTGTACATACAGATAAATAATTAAAATGGAGAGTTTCTTTGGATAAAAGCACCAGCTAACTAAATTTAATGAACTACTTGATTTCACAGCTCAGCAGATGTCTTTCATCCAATTGTACAGGTGGCGATTTTCAATAAAGTTATTCTGATTAATTTACATACTAAAATTAGACAGCAGGCCCTCAGGTGATGGGAAGGAGGATGTATAAAACACAGACTGGTGACAAAGGTCACTTTGGATGAAAAGAAGCTTTGAATAAATGTGTCTAGTGAACAAATAAGTAATGCATGCACATCAGATAAGTGCACAAATGCTACTTTAAAATGCATGAAACTTTGTGGGCAGTAAGCCCGCTATGCTAACTTCTACCCAAAGGATGTGAGACAGACACCACTTTCAGGGTCAGTGCACTGACTTTTGGTTTAGTCACAATCCAGCTATGCAGAATAACAGCAGAATATACCCACCAATTTAGAACAAGCTGGAGAACAAAGTACTACTAGAGAGACCAACATCTTCTAAGTGGTTACAGTTAAAGTACAAGGGTTCTTAACTGCTGGTACCAATACTGACACAATCGTTTCTATTTGGTGAAACTGAGAATGGTTCTGATGACTCTGAAATAGTGAAAGTTTAAAATCAGCCAAAAAAGTCAGGGAATGTACATAATTAATGTTTGAATGTCTTTTTTATTATTTTGCTGTTTGTCTGAATAAAAAGACAGCATGTTATATTTATTTGCCTGGGGTAATTGCTGAAATTACCAGCAAAGGCAGCATCGATTTACAAGGAATGCAGCACCTCCACAGGAGTCGAGATGCTCCTTACTGTTCTAGGAGCCTTTCAAGGCTCATCTCGATCAGCCAGGAATGAAGTACGAGGCGCGCCATCCGCGTGTCAGCACGCACACAGGAGCCCCACGTCAGCATCCGCTTCGCACCCCCCGGAACCCGTCGTCGTGCCTATTCAAGGCGCTACCAAAGAAATGCAGCATCTGGCTTCAGGCACTTTAAAACACCACTGTGCCGTGTCAACAGCGACGGCAGCATCGAAGAAAAGGCCTCGCCGGCTTCAAATCCAGACCTATTTAGGAGACGTAGGATATAGGAGAGCAGCGTGTCTCAAAACAAGTTAAAGGAAACCGGTTCACACCGGCTGCCTTTCAGTAAAGCAGCAGGAGGCTGCTTGGGTCCCAGAGCAAACACTCTCTGTGCCTCAGTCAGTGATTTAAAGCTGTATAAAGCCTTGAAAGCAAAGGCGTTATGTTGGGACACCCCGCCAAACTTGCAGGAAGCCTAATTTGGACAACTAGGGGACAGAGTGTCCCCAAATGGCGCTTGGGGGCTTTGGGCTACTCCTGACCGTGTGCCTGTCACCCAGCGAGCGGTGAGCCAGCAGGCGCTTGACGAAACGTTTTTAAAAAAGCAGCCATGTGTGAAATGCCTTCTCTGACAAACAAGGGCCCCCTCCCTTGGCAGCAAAAATTTTTTAAAAGAAGTATTAAGGACAGTTCTGAGGGCGTTCAGTCATAGCAAACGCTGTAGGGCCCCTTATCCATCTACTGTATCCCGTCAGCAGGATGTAATGGTTTCCATGGATATGCACACAGGATTGTGATAGCAAGGAAATCAAAGGAAGTGCTTGTGATGAAGCAGTGGTAACCCCGGTTGGTGTATGTCCCTCGGGACACCAGGCAGCTAGTGTCTGGAGATGGTGAATACTTCAAGGACGAGTAAATGTCAAACTAGATGCCATTACTCTGAAAGTATAAAATGAATTAGCTGGATACGCAGTATCTAACATTAAATCGTCTTAGCTATTGAAGTAATATAATAAACAATTGCCTAGATTGGAAATAGCACAGCTATAGGATCTAGCATGTGCCTATCTCTTTTCATTGGCTAAGGGCTACAATCATCAAGAACTTCATGATACAAATAAGACAGGATTGGTAAACGGTGAAAGTTCCTTGGAAGATAGGTAAGGGTGGCGTACCGTGGAAGATCTGTCACGCTGCCACATGTGAAGGAATGGCCCTATGTCCCGCTAGGCCTTGGCAGCACCATGTCTGGAATTTTCCGGAACCAGATGGGCCATAGTCTTTAACTGCCGAAGCCCAACGCTAAAGGCCATATGTCCCTCCATGCTGTCAAACGGAACTCCCTCCCCGCAGTTCCTGAATGCATCAGAAGTACAGCTGCCACCAAAGAGCATTGTGGGACACTCTGAACTGCAAAGGTATAGGTCCTCATGGTACCATAATGATCCACATGTTAGCTGCATAGGCTGACCCTCTGTCACGCCACTTTCCTTGCCTTCTTTTCTCAGACCATTGTGGCCCCTTTTTTATCATGCTGCCACTTAACACAGCTCTTGAGGAAAAGCTCACTCTAGGTTAAGGCAACGAGGAGAATATCGATCGTTAAAAAACATCAAAAGCTAGAGACACAGAAAGGGGATGTCCAGGTGGAGAACTATTTTCCAGAAGAAATTGGTGCATTACTGAAGTTTCATTTCTTATTTTCATCCACTGAACTTTAGTTCATCGCAGTGGGTTTTGATTTCACCCGTAACGATCACCCCTGTACTGCACAGAAAGGGAAATTCTGATTCGTTTGGTGCAGCTCTGTGAAGGGAGCATTCCTTCAGCCCGTAGGGGTTTGCTGTCACTCCACCCGCCCATGGGGAAAACGGAAACCCACGACGGAAAATTGCCATGTCTGCTAAAGGCCAGGAGGGAAGCCAGCATCGAGGTGAACTGAAAGCAGCTGCTCAGCACAACAGTCTGGACTCATGGGGAGACTGTAAGGTCACCATGGCCCGCTTCCAGTGAAGGATCCCCCCGTCTTCCCTTCCAGAATGAAATTATTTCATTGTTAAGATTCTAAAAATCCTCCAGCAGTAGGCCTATCGATTGGAATGATGCCTGCCAACAAAACATGTCTGGAAGCACATCCGGAAAAAAACAGGAGAAGGGAGATTAGAGTGCATAGACCAGCAGGGGAGTAGAAGGGTGCATGGCTGGGATGATCCAGCATTTACTGCTTGGATCGAATGCATTCTCCTGAGACTTTAAGGTGACGGGGATAGTTGTCCGCTGATGGGTATTAAAAAACACTTTTTTAAACAATGCACAGGCACACTTATTAGTATCCGAAAAACTGTTTACGTAGTTCATAGCTCACAGCTTACAATGCTGAATTCCCGCTTTAGTCAAGCGTGCATCGGGGGGGGGGTCACTTCGCTGGACCCCACCCCAAAAGCCATCCTGAAAGCGAAGGTACCACCTTGTAGACATCTTCTCACAAACACAAGTGCCCACAATGATTACAGACACATTGAATTGCATTTGCAAGGTTGAAAACTGACAAAAAAACTCAGTAATATTCTGGCTTGGTTTGCATTAACACATTTTTCCCCACTACTGAAATCACAGATGTCTTGTAATCACATAGCTTTTCTCAGCTTTTACAGTGTGGAAAATGACAAATGGCTGAACTTCTCCTGGAGATTTCAAATATAGTGAAATTCATCACTGAAATGAGTGAAAGTGTTAGATATATTTAACGGTGCATATCATTTAATTCCAGTATAAATCAATCCATTTTTATTTGACGGCACTCTCAAGCATCAAATGTGTGCTATAAATTACACTGGAAAAAATTCTCCTGGGTCCTCCTCCAAAAGGCAAAACTTAATTCTCCAAGATGCCAGAATAAAGGCTTCATTTTGACCCAGAAAAAAAACCCTTGGCTCAAGGAATCACCAGACAGATGTGCAGGAGGCAAAAAAATGTGAGGAATTCCATCAAATGTGCAAGACACCACAAAATTCCAAATGTCTTATACTCTGAAACGTCTTATTTACTAAACCCCAAGGGAGATCCTGTATATGAACAGCAAAAACACATACCGCAATGTGTGCCCCACCCCATCAGAAACTGATTTGGTCAATTTAAGTATAAAAAATCACTATATTTAGTATAGTACAGTTCACCAGTTCAATGTGCACAATTCTCCTGTCTGTACAGTTCCTGGTTTTAGTGTATATTATGTAACATAATATAACTTCATGATATAACAGTGTCAAAGTTAATAGAATAAATTCCAGAGGGAGCCTGCTACTGACAGAGCAACAGAGATATAGCAAGAAAAACAGCACTGGGAGCACCTCCAATCAGGGCGGCAGCAGTACATGTACTCCTCATATACCATTTCATACATTATTTTCGGCTCGGTATCCTCAGCAAAACAACTGAACTCATTTATTGACACAGCCAGAACCTAAATTCACATAGATGTTTAACACAGGAAACATTATGTCGATTGCGACTGCGAGTTGGTTATGGCTGATGCTGGTTACAGTCAGTTATAACGAGCTGTTTGGGAACATTTTGGTTTCCCAATAAATGACACCAACACTGGACAGAGTGTAGTTGATAAGACCAAGAAAGTCTGTCAGCTCTGTTATACCAAAGTCAGATATATTGCTGGCAAAACATCCCAACACGCTAACTCATCATTGATTCGAGTGAATGACTGAAGCAAGGTAGAAACTGCCTCTTCAAGTCAGTCTCTCTGTGGCATTTAAGACACTTTTGCCATTGTCATTGGGATTTAGGGATATCAAAGACTAAACAAAACAGGACATAGCTAGGTACATGAATGGAGAAGAGATCCCTAAAAATAGCCAGCTGACCCTCCATCTTCAGCAGGAGATTTTTAATCAGCACCATACAGGCCTGCTTTGGAATCACCACAAGTAATTTCTGGCAAATCTGTAGTATGGGGGCATGGGGCATGGGGGCTCAGTGGGCTAAGCCTCTGTGCCTGTGATCGGAAGTTTGCCAGTTCAAGACCAGCCTTGGCATATCTGCAGGTTCTTGAGCAAGGCCCTTAAACCCCCAGCTTCCTGGGCGCTGCTATGGGTGGCTGCCCTTCACAACCAGCTTACTCTCACCTACAGAGAGCAAGTTGGGGGAGGCGTAAAGAGAATTTCCCCGAGGGGATCAGTAAAAATAGTATCAATGATTATTGTTATCAGATATGTTTGAGAGGTTCAAAGCAGTAGCTAGATAAAGCTGCACTACTCTCTGTGAAACATTTTGTTTGCTCAGCTGTGTTTTACACTCTTAGAATGACCTTTACTAAAATGACCTTTACTGTGAAAAGTACAGTATTAATCTGTTACAGTTATTTCTGTGAGTGCGTGCGTGGGACTGTCTGTGAATATTGCAAGTGAAAATGATAAAAGAAAATGACTAAAGAGCCTTGTTCATATTTAAATTCGGAAGACAGTTGGGTGGGTGTGTTCAGTATTACAGTGGTGTTTTTAAATGCCTGCCCTCGGGAGGAGAAGCCTTTTTGGAATAGACATTACTGGGCGCAGAACCAGCCCTTGTCACAATCACCAAATATTTCCTGCAGTATCCCATCAGCTTTCCATCAGCATTCCATTAGCATTCCATCAGCATTCCATTGGCATTCCATGGGGACTTCATCCCCTTCTCACAGTGGGGATCTACAAAGACCGCCAAAGCTACTGACTGTATAGAGGCATTACGTTATTCAGCAGCATATGGTAGCATTGACGTGAACTTAATGAAAATAAAATAAGATGATGTTGTTAAGATTTCGAAATAAAAATCTCTTTCCGTTTTCAGGTACAATATATACATTATGAATTATATCCAGAAAATATTATATAAAATATGATTTATAATACAAACGTAAGTATAAAGAAGCATTTTGAACTTTATTTTTTCTCATTTACATGTAAATCAAGTAAAGACAGATGTAATCAACATAAATGATGACTGTTATATGTTCATGTCCTTAAAATGTCCTCTCAGTGCTAATAGATATGATGCACTGGCTGCATTTGACAGGACTAAAAATTCCACAACCTTCCACTAGGTGGTGGCAAAGGCCACCAGAGGGAAAAGGAATAGTCACTAGGTACATGAGTCAATAGGCACACACGCACCTTGCGTTAAGTTGTGATTATGAAAGGAGTGATAATACATAGTCCATAAACTGAGGCACTTCGGTGACATCATGCTGTTGGCTGGAACTATCGGTCAAAAGTGGATATGTACGAGAGGATGGCGTGACCCTGGCTAAACTCTGAGATCCCCCACCGGGGAAAGAACCCAGAGGACGAGAAAGCTGAGTGGTTTGTGGAATGCTTATTATTATGGAGCACTACTAATTTCTCGAACTGCAGCCTTCTGGGAGGCGGGCCTGGTTGAGAGATAACGTTTGTTTCGTGGAACACTTTGAGGAGCCAACACCAGCAAGGGCTAAAAATGTAACATCCATCTTACCCTGGCACGCCACCACTCCCTATGTTTGATGAAGTCCACTGTGCTATGTGAGGAGGAATAGCAGAGAAGCAACAGGCGCATTCAGCTACACGTGGCTGACACAAAGGGACAGGGCTTTGTTTATTGCGTGCTTGCTCGTCCTGTGCTCAGCCAGCCACGGCATTCAGCTGGTTCAAGGCAGTTATATCATCAGCCAACATAAGAGGGCGACCGGCGCCTTTTAATCTGAAACGACGCCTCCCTGGCACTAGTCAACATTTCCAGAGGGAAAATGGGGTCATTGTTCCTCTCCTCTTCCTTGTTATCACTGTCTCAGCTTGTCTCGGGGGGGGGGGGGGGGGGGGGGGGGGGGGAGGGGGGGGGGCGCAAAAAATACAAAAAAACA
>JAAGVU020000039.1:13145588-13157560 GCA_011763525.2 Mormyrus iriodes
ACACACATACACACACACACACACACAGACATACATAAAATAAACATGGTTGAATAAGTGGAAGCATATTTGATTAACACGCAGTCTTTGACTTACAGCATATGCAATTCTCGTTTTCTCGATAAATTATCACACAGATTGAACCTGTTGTTTATATAAAAATAAAATATGTAAACGAAATCACTACATTTTTATATAAATGTATTCGATAAAAATGTCTAAATAATCTGACAGCACTATTTATACGAGACAAATATGATTATAATCCTCTTATATATAAAAGCCGTATTCCTCTGAATGTCACGCAGATTAAATGGAAGGTCAGTTCATATAATCACTGTTTATTCTGCTTTTTCCTTTTTTTGCCTGCAACTTGCCTTTCACGCGAACGCAAATATGAACCAAATGTGTGTATTTTTTGCTGCGCACTTGGAATAACCCTTTGCCCCATGGTATGTCAGTGACATTGTAATGATAATCGATGATGCTGCCAGACTGGATTTCTCTACCACCCCAGAAATGCCACTAAACATCACATGCAAGAAACGCAGACTCATTTCTCAGTAGGTTATGAATTTTATCTGTATGCTGAAAAAATGCTCAGTGTTATAGCACCTTGCTTACTTCCTCTATGATTAGTGTCCCATTTTATTTTTATTTACCGGGCCCAATGTCTTAGAGCACCAAAGCCAAATACATGTGTGGTTTTCTCTGCAAAATCTGTTGTACTGCCACCAGGAACCGAGTCATACCCGAGCCATACCTCAGACTGGCACTTCTCTATTGCACAGTATACGAGCCGTACAAGAGCTGTACCCGAGTCATAACTGCACTGATATGGCTCTGCTTACCAGCAGGGCTGAAAGTGTGACCAAATCGAGTTGGTTACGTCATCACCATCTGATTGGTGGAAATGCACAGAGATACTGGTGTTCTGCACATGGATTATCGGAAAGAAGAAGCGTATATTCTATATATCATTTACTACTAGTAGTATCGCACATTGCGATGCATTACCGAAAAACTCAGAACTTGAAAATTTCCAACCTCCTACTTAATACTATACTGTAGAACAGCTGAACTGAATGGACTCGTAACGCAGACGAATGCTAACTCAGTTAAAGTTTGATGCAAATATAACAAGGTGATTCCCACAGGCGTGCTAACAGAAATTACCACATGATAAAAAAAAAATTATAATAATTTCACATAGAAAATCATGATGTACGTCATGTGAACAGTAAATAAGCGGCTGTTTGGTTTTACATTACTGTCGCTCTCCAAACTCAGCAACGCCGTTACCGAGTCGACCCTTCTGCAGCGGAAAACTGAAGCGAGCTGGAACCACAGTGTAACTAGTCTCTCTTCGCGGTACAGCTCGGTTCCTGTTTGCCAGTGGAATATCCATCTTCCAACCTGAAATCCTGGGTTGTGGGTTGGCGGATTATGAACCCACAAGAATTCTACTCATTGAGCCACTCTACCACATCATTTCCTTGAATCTATACCACGTACTTGGATGGTGGCTCTCACCTCTACTGGTGGTCAGAGCTTTGCTTACACTTCTAGTTCTGTTTGGACACGGCCTGCGGGGATGATGTAATGCAGCTCAACACATTCTCAAACACAGACATCAGGCTTATTGAGGTCTTAACGTATGTATGTCATTTATACATGTTTGTTTGTTTGTTATGGCTACCCGCTGAGCAGCTAGTCTTTGAGTGTGCCAACTTTCTAGAACCATGTTCATAACCGTGCCAGCTGTTTTCCCTGGCAGGTCCAGATCCTCACTCCGGGCAGGCGCCAAGCCCTGTCTTTCCTGCAGGGTCGATCCAAACGGATCAGTTGGAAAGAGAGGCTATGGCAGGCCATCTGTGTGCACGGATCTGCTCAGCAGCTGGCGGTGACTCAGCAAAATGGCGGGAAAAGCAAACCAATGAGATAATTCACAGAGCCACATGGGGTGCAAATAGGTCATTGTCTGGGTAAGGATCTGTAGGCCACCGAGCCGGGTGCCAATCTAACACACAATCCTTAACTGACAGACATCACCCTCAAGCTATATAGACAGCAATGCAATATAAAAATTCTGTGGGTTCTCTCTGGTCTGGGGTTCTGCATTTCATCCCATTAAACAAAGAAGGATCAACATCCATAAGCAGTATCCATCCATCCATCCATCATCCATCCATTTTCTATAACCGCTTATTCCATATGGGTCACGGGGGGCCGGAGCCTATCCTGGAGGCTGCGGGTGCAAGGCAGGGAACAACCCACGATGGAGCGCCAACCCATCGCTGGGCACACTCACACACCATGCACACCTACGGGCAATTTGGCAACTCCAATCAGCCTCAGCATGTCTTTGGACTGTGGGGGGAAACTAGAGTACCTGGAGAAAACCCCACGACAACACGGGGCGAACATGCAAATTCCACACGCATGGAACCATGATCCCAGAGGTGTGAGGTAACAGTGCTAACCACTGCACCACCGTGCCGCCCCATAAGCAGTATGTACAATATTTTCCTCAAAAGGGACAATACTACTAAAGAAATTGCATTTTATATACAAAACAAAAATCTTGGACTTGTGTGAGATAAGGTTAAAGACAGAAAATGTTTAATTTAGTACTTTTGTATAGCACTGAGAGTTCCATCAATAATTTCAAAGTAAGAGTAGATATTTGTACTGTAAAATTAATAGTGCAGGCTCAAGGCTGGTGAGAAATCATGACCCACATGGCTTCTTGGGACTGAGTAGCTTGTAGAAATCCAAAGGTCTTCTGGTTTGATCCCTGGCCAGGTCATTACCCCCTGCTCCACACCGACTCTCCTCTACGCTGCCTTTACACTTGCTTCACTTGCAAGTGGCTGGACAGACTTATGCTGGTCATTTCTAGGCAGAACATTCCCTATAATTAAGTGGCACCATTTCCACATGCTATCCAACAACCTCCTGTATATGAGTCCAAAACATTTTGTCTTCTGCAGCCTAATATTTAGTTCCCGCAAATATGTCTGATCAAAGTCTGATGTCATGTGGCCGTCTCATTCAATACGCGTCCAAAAAATTGGGGGTGGGGTGGGGGACCCTCGTTTCAAATGTTCATTAATCTCTGCATAGCCGACACAAATGAGGCCCCGGCAATACCTCAGTTATCCGGGCTGCCATTTGACAGCAGACAGAGAGAGAGGGGCAGGCTTCACAAGGCAACAAATGAATATTAATGACCGCGTGTGGAATACAGAGGGTAATAAAGCAAAAAGCAGGCTCAGGCGGTGGAAAGATAAAAGAGCTGCAACAAGGTGACTTTCCATTACAGCCATGATTATGGACGGCTTGTTTTCATCCGTGAACCTCCAGGAGACAGTAGGACAATTGGGGGTGGGCAACTGGTCACGAGGACATCTTGGCCAGGGGTGGGAGGGGGTGCATCCACATGGGAAACCCAGCGGGTGATGAGCCACGCATATTGCAGCGCTTCCCTGTGACTGGTTGGAAAATATGCCACCCAGGGCATATTGGTAACCCCGGAGCAGCATTTCAAAGATGTCGGCGTGAAGTGGAGCGGGGGAAGAGGGTGGGGGTGGGTTCAACAATCAGGGGAGGGGGGCTACGCCAAGACACAGCAGAGAGAACGGCTGCAGCTGTGTGTTCCCTGCTCTAAATCAGTACAAAGGTGCCTGTCTGGGGGGGCTTTGGATGAGGCTTTGGAAAAGGCGGAGGCTTTGCATAACGCCCAGGGGTGTGCACCCTTATTTTAATTTGCCCTTTTCCTCCAATACGTCCACTGATCTGCCAGCAGACTCACAGGCATACACATGTGAAACAACATGTGCCCTGACACAGATTCACAGTCGGCTCTGCCTAGGGGATGACATCATTAAAGCCAACATTTAAATTCAGGTTTTTAAAGACTTTCTATATTTAAAACACTATATATTCTACTTACCAGGCCAAACATCCTGCAAAAAAATCCTCTTTCTTACACAGCTGTCTTAAACTAGCTAACCCTACTCTATATAAACAGCAGGAAAAAACACATAAACAATCCATGAGCTAATAAATAAATATTTATTTTATGTATTCAGTCCCTAATTCCCTGTACCATGCCCAGCTATAGTTTTCTTGTTTCTTCGGTGTTATAAGGCCTCTGATTGCTTTTTCCCCACTCAGTAAGTGAAGATGGCCACTAGTTAGCCTGATTTGTATCTAATCAAAACTACTGAATGTGAAAGGGTTTGACCTTAGACCTGCTATCAGTGGTACTGTGTGAGACAGTGGTCTCCTTGGCAACCTAATGGGTTAGAGCAATGCAGCTGGACATACATCACATTACAAAGGCAGATAAAAAGGGCATCAGTTTTCCCAGGTACATATTGGATGTAGGGCAACGTGGAACATCCGGCTATGTATTAATGAATACAGTCTGATTATAGGTTTGGAATGGGCATGCAAATGCTAGGAGAATACACATCATTGCCTGGATGACCTTGGCCCAAAGAGTCATGTATCGCTGAAGCAGCATTGCAAATATACAATTTGTAATGCCCATTCGAAAGAAAAATACCTTCAAAGTGCATACACGTAAGCAAGGTGGATTGGAAATGACTAATAATAATGTTTGGATGTAATAGTGATATTCTGAGTAATCACATTTAAACAAATAAAAGCTAATGAATTATACTTCTTCTTCTTAGTATTATTATTATTATTATTATTATTATTGGACATGTAATTGCGTACCAGTTCTCCAGCTGTAGTTACATGTGGCTGAAGTCGGATGTGTATCTTCAAAGTGCCTCGGCAAAGTGAGTCACTCGTACACGCAAAACCAAGAGCGCTGCGAAGACTGAACCCGCAGAGGCGTCAAACGACCAGTCGAGGTGAAATCAAACACATCACCGTTGACTTAGCTCGCATCTTGTTTACAGGCAGCTTCTCATTCTTGGATTCAGTATGAATCGAAACAGTCGATTGAATGGTGATCGCGATATACATACACTCCAACTAATTAAGAGGTCTAAAACCATGCTGGGGTAGTGCCATTATTGTGAGCAGGGCATTGTGTAATCACCTTTTCAACAAGACCAATAATTAGGGAATGGAGGCTTTCTTGGTAGCAGCCTCACAAAGATTTAATTGCCTAATCCCAGTCTAACAAAGGTATGTTGTTTTGGAGATCATTATCCCACTCGCCCAAACACTAAGACTTATTAAATGTGTTTTGAGTAGCATGTGGTCAACCACTCAGTGCAAACTCAGAAGGTTGAGGTGACCTCCAGTAGACACACATGCGGAGGGCAGTATGGCAGTCCAGCTTCTGCAAAATCAAAAAGGTCTTTTCATATGAAGATAAAAGAACAGCAAGTGGGTTATAATTTGCCTTATACTTTTGAATCGGTGCCCTGCGAGGAACTGGAATCTCAACGAAAGTGGCCAGCTGCCTTGTGCCATAAGCTGCCTGAGATGGCCCACCTGCTCCTATACTAGATAAGCAGTTGGAAGATGGATAGATGGATTTTAATTGGCTGATGGTTCCAAAAGTCCAACTACAATGATGGAAAAAAAATTATATATATATATATATAAGCAAAATAAAATTTATCACAAATAATAAACCAAGTTTATTAAAGTAAAAAGGTACCCAAAACTCAGACAGGCCTGCATCTAATCAATAAACTGAGTTTTCGGGACATTGACATTCATTATAAAAAGAAACGTAACATGTTGTAAGCACTTTGCCACTTGTGTTGATGGTGAATTTGCCTGCAGAGAGGAAAGCTAAAAGCTGTTTTTATGCCCGCTATCATGTGGGGGAACCTGTGGATTCATCAGACCGTTCTAGGGTGACCAGATAATCCATGTCACTTTGAGCAACTTCAGGTTTTACAAAGTACTTTAAAACTGTATGCCATATGATGGAGATCAAGGTGAACAGAGATGTCCCTGGGACATAAGAAAGAGGGGTTAAAGGCCAAGCTTACATCCTTTAGGCATCCCATGAAGTTATTGCTGACTGGAGAGCCTGGTAGGTCTGCCGTGCTTGGGCTCCCCCCGACGTAGAAGAAGTCATCAGAGCCCAGCATAGTGTAGTCCTCCTGCGTGTAGCCCGTCGTGGTGATAATGCCATCCACAGAGATTGTCACCTGTTCACGGGAAGTAGTAGGACAAAATGGCCCATATGTGACCATGTGGGAATGGGCAGTGGTCTCACGAGATTCTTTAATGGGACGTGTTTTTCTTTCACAGGACCAGTGTCCATACCTTGGGAGTCTCACTTGGGTAAGACAACATTTTTCAAGCTATTCTTTTTTCAAGTTCAAGAGACAGGTAAAGAAAATATTATAGAAGAATATTTTCTTTATCTTTGATGAGGGTAAGAAAATGGCTTTTTTTGTTATTGTTTTTGGAAGTTTAGGTTGGAGAGGGTTAGTAAATGTTAAAACCAAGGACAATTTTCTTGTACTTGTTTTAGTTCTGGGCAAATTTTGGAAGTTTATCACCAAGCATGCAGAATTAAAGGGGGGGGGGGTCTTACCATACAATGTCACAAATGTGCAAGCCAGGACTTGTTTGTTTGTTTGTTTTGTTTTTTTCTTTTTTTTTGAAAATGAAAAAAGGTTAATTATGGTAGAAAATGATTCAATCACAAACATGAGCAAGCCTTCAGAGTAACATAAAGGTACATGCAGGGGACACAGGCATGCAGAAGCGGAACTGAAGAGGGAATCTTCACCAGCATGCACAAATGGTGAAAGGTGGTAAGTAAAGCAAATTAAGGACTAATTAATACTGGTTAGCAGGTGATGGGGTTATGGAGACATGGAGGGATGAATCAGTGATGTTTAGGCATGCCATGCAAAAAGTGTGCCGAAAACAACTGTCAGAGCTCCCGCGTTGAAGATTTTTGAAGCTTTTGTTTGGTTCTCATTTTGCGTTTTGGTCGTGGTTGTCGTTGTTGGTTTGTGGAAAGCTTCTGCCAGTTCGCCAACGTCCGCGGTGAAAAAAAATGCGGAGGCTTTGTTCATACATGAAGCCCTACAAAGCTCTGATCTGGAAGTTTTTTTTGAACAGTAGGAGAAATTCAAAGAAAAGGAGTCAAGAGGTAAAAAAAAAAGCTGTGGTGAGGAGGGGGGGGGTTAAAAGAAAGAGACGGGTGAAGAGGTAAATCGGGAAGTGAAGAAGCTAAGAAATACCAACCCCATTTCCTCAAATTTTGTTAAGTGTCAACAATGAGAGTCAAAGTAAAGGAAAGAGGGAGGAGACACACGGCAAACCCAAAAGAAAGACAATAAGAATGATATCTACCAGACAATGTAGTTTGTTTACCATAGCGTGTCCAATGCCTGATTGCTTTGCGGAAAAGGGGGGAAGAAAGGAAATTAAAAACAGTGAACAGAACGGCTGTTAATAAAATGAAATAACTAAAAATGATAACAATGGCAAAGAATTAGGGTGTTAGTACATTAGTCGATCCCGTTAGTAAAACAATGACTCGTTCCATGATCTGAATGGCTGATGTTAGTTTTACAAAACATGTCCTCTGGGGTGGGGAGCAGACATAGAGGAAGAGAGAGAAAGCAAGAGAGAAAACAATGGGGATTCGAGAGAAGATCATAGGTCTCTAATCTCAAATTATAGATCTAGACTATTCCATGGGCAGTGAAACGGACCTTTTGAAAATAATTACATTGCATTAGCAAAAAAAATAAAAATAATAATAGTAATAATAATAATAAGCACTTACTTGTCCGCTTTCTCCATATGTGCAAATCATACTTGGAATTCAAAAGTCTGACTTGAAAGTATAACTAAAGGTTAGCCAGACAAATTAGTTATAAACGGTGCCCTCCTTGGAACCTAGCAAATTCAGCGATAATTTTTTTAAGTGTCCCATGACACAGGGTAATTTACTTTATGACCCTATACAATTTTACAGTTAGTGTGGTTGCATGTAAAGTGCCTGCTTTCAGAATTCACAGGAAACATTGTTACATGTTCCTACTATGTACTGCAATGCAATAACTATTGCATTGAATCTGGAAATCGATGTGTCCCTCAGTACACTGATACTATGTCTGGCTTTATGAGAGTACTGCTGTCTTAGCTCTTATCAAAGGCTCCTTCCTGTCACAGCAAATATCTGGACCACAAAAGCATAAATTCAACACAGTAATTTCAGACACTAATACAATACGCTCAGGGAAGTCATGGCGGCAGCCTAGTGTATATTGTATAAATTTGGCTGCTTCTTAAAGGTTCCTCCGGAGCTGATAGGAACGGCTGAAGCTTCATCTACTTTTCAGATTAAACTCACAGTCCTGAGAGTGAAGGGTATGTCTGGAGGACAGAGTCAGTCTCCCGAAGCCATCAAGCTAGTTAGTGATGGCTTCAGACAGAAGTGTCTGCTTGAGGAAGCAAAAAGTGAGGCAAAAAATGGGTGAAATCAGGAGGGGAAAAGATCGGTGCTCTTGGACTTCAGAATTGTAAACAAAATAAGGAGAAGAAATAAATACATTACACGCTGACAGACAACAAAAAGACAGCTATGTAAACGACTTAAAGCATCAAGTTATGCATTGTTATGCTCTACACAAATGGTAAAGCTCATACTATTTACTTTTAACGTTATGGCAGGAATGGGGGACTACAGTGCTAGCAGGTCACAAAGTGTGTGCCGGTACATCCCGTCGGCTGTGTCCCTTGTTTAAATAAGCCAGCCTCCCCTGGTGTTACTGAGATAAATAGAGGGGCACTGAGCAGTGGACGACCAGCAGACACTGTGGGCCATGAGTGCTGTCGATCTACCCAACCCTGAATTATGGTAATAAACCATCAGTTTTGCTCATTTCATACTGAATGACTTTCTTAGCGAAACAGTCCTCCACGCCGCCGCCATCCGCCCACCGCCCGCAGTCCCTACCTGCCGCAGGTTACGTGTGACCTTGACATCGTGCCATGTGTTGTCGTTGAACTTGCCGACGATGGGCTCCACGAGCGTCTCGAAGGCCCCAGAGCCCAGGTTGATGACGAGGGAGACGGCGCCAGCCTTCAGGGCCAGGTTGACGTAGTCGGCCGACTTGCCCGTGTGCAGGATGAGTCCATTGCGCTGCCACGTCTTGAAGGAGAGCGTGATCTCATCACTGCTGCTCTGGATGGGGTTCTGCGACAGGTCGTAGCAGAAATACTCCGAGCCCCTAAAGGTGGCTACGTTCTCTTCTCTCACTGTAGTAACACACACACACACACACACACACACACACACACACACACACACACACACACAAAACAGTGTTGGGCTATTATTAATATCAAACAAGTAGCTACTAGTACTGAATTGAGTATATGTGCATCTGCCCAGAAGAATATTTAACTAAAGTAATCCAGGACCCCTGATTAAACTGAGAACATACTGAGGTCAAGTCTTAAACCAGGATGCTATCTACAGCCCATTCCATCATAAGTTACACCAGCTCCTGTTCCTTTGTGGAATTTTATCTGTTATGATAAATGGTTGACGCCAAACAAAAATAAATCAAGAATAATGAGAAAATACGTTGTTTACTTGCAAAAATACTATTTAATTGCCTTAATTGTTGTCATACTTATGTAACTGCAATCAGGCTCATTAATCGTACTGTCAGACTCAAACTCTGCCACTGTATCTGCCACAGCTTGATCATTCTGAATTAAAGAAATATATTGAAGCTGAAGATTTCTGCTGTTTTATATAAAAAAGAAACAGTCAAAATTACTAGTTGTTGGAGAAAATAAATTTACTTTAATAAATATAGCTACAGAATTTAAAAGTTATTAGACATCACAATTCCATCAGAAAAACAGATCAATTCCTGCAATATATTAAAAAAATACATAAAAAAATTCTGTATCAAGACCACATGTGATGAAGCAAGTGCAATCTTTCAGACACTATCAGGCCAACTTCAGCAACACACTTCCTGTAGATATGGACCAGTCTCAGCCAGACCTGTAAAGGGGTTTCATGTGCAACTCCTTCATATTAGTGACATTTGTAGGTTAATGAGAATTAACAGGTTCTTTCAGGTTCTACAACAACATATGGGTAGGATTTAGGTCCACACCTCGAGCACAAAATTAAGCTACTGTCCCTCATCAATTTTGCTAATAATTTTTCCATGGTCTTCCTCCTGGAGCCATGTACACTTCAGCGTACAGAAGATCACCTGATATTCTCATGTATAACTCCCTGATACAAAATTCATGATCCCTTTAGTGATGACAATGCAATCAAAAACCGTAACCTCAGCTGCCAGCATGACAGTATGAGGTTCCTACACTGCTGCACTCCTGTTGCCGGCTGTGTGTTATTTCAGGTTATATGACTCAGTGAGCATTCTTCCAGGGTTGAAGGTTCGAATCCTGCCTCTGTATTTGTGGAGTTCGCATGTTCTCCCTGTGTTTGTGCAGGTTCCCATCCGCAGTCCAAAAACCTTTAAATTGGCATCTCTAAATTCAGTTTTGCAGTTTCACCTTTACTCAAGGGTAAAAGCTTTTTTTTCCCCCATCGGGTCACTGTGCCACATTTAACAAGAAGTGACAACGCAATATATTTACAGTACAAAACAGTGCTAGGCAGGGACAGCACATAATACAACAATACAAAAATAAATTTCCCCCTAGTATGCAAGTGCATGCCTTGCGGTGGACTGGTGTTACACCCAGGGGGCCCCCTTCCTCATGTAGGCTCCAGGCACACAGTGAACCTGTACTGAATAAACAGTATGGAATATGGGTGGATAGGTCCCACATTTGACTAAAAAGCTGCACTTATTACAAATACATCCATAGAACATTGTCCCATATATCAAGCATAAAGATAGTTCAGAGGCAGGAGTTGTCACTTTGGCTGAAAATGACATGCATGTCAGAGTAACAGTGTCTTCTTCATGCTGGTACTACATAAACTTCTTTTGAGGTGCGAGAGACCTGCTGTTCACAGGCTGTTCTACTGGAGAGGTTCCGCCGACATCCCAAAATTTCTCTGCCATTTGAATACCAGCTGTGCCTCCACAGATCCGCTCACTGCATTGCAAACCACTTCAGAATCATATTGATGAAAATACTACACTTGCATTCTTAGTAAAAGGTTATGCTGCTCCTTTTAACATAACCCAACAGCAACCATCCTGATGATAGGTAGTCTGTTTATATTGGGCAGGGTTGGCTGACATCAGCCTGATTGTTTTTACCAAAGTAATCATCAAGCTGACCCTAATTGCCCCTTCATTTGGGCAGAGGTAACTGGGCGAGGGAGGTCATCAATAACTTCACACATTGAAATGGCTAATGACTGAATGCTTGGTTTCCCTGCACACCAAATTTTACTGTCAATTTTTCTCCCATATATTACCACTACCCCCCCCCCCCCTCAAAAAATATGGTCTGCTCAAATCCAACATGAAAACCATGTAAAAATTAGCTGGGGAAACTACTTTTTCATGGTAATGTAAGCTTATATCTTACATTTTGCATAATATTATTATACATTCTAAAGCAGTGTGGCTCAGTGGGTAGAACCCACTTTGAGGATTGGTGTCCTTCCCCCACCTGTCTGTGTGTGTGTGTGTGTGTGTGTGTGTGTGTGTGTGTGTGCGTGTGTGTGTGGTCATGAATATAGTATATTTTAGGGACCAAATGTCTCCACAATGAGATAAAAACCTGCTATTTTGATCTTTTGGGGACAGAAACTGAACTTTATAAAAATCTGCAAATGAAATCAAAAAACTAAAATAGCCAAAAGTCTTATATTTTGTTTGGTTACCTATAGTTAAGGCTAGGGATGGGTAGGGGTTAAAGTTGTTGTTGCTGGGATTTGAGTTTTGCCATAGATGGTCTCCACAAAGATATGAACACAAACGCGTGTGTGTGTGTGTGTGTGTGTGTGTGTGTGTGTGTGTGTGTGTGTGTGTGTGTGTGTGTGTGTG
>JAAGVU020000039.1:13163968-13188321 GCA_011763525.2 Mormyrus iriodes
GCCCCCCCCCCCCCCAAAACAACCGTGCAATTGTTGCCCCATGCAGATCACGGTAACATGCGAGTGGCGGTACAGGCTGCAGCGTGTCACAGGAAGAGACCGTTCATAAACCCCCTGCCCCCCCAAGGAGAAATGGTCAAATATGGACGCTAAGCTGCTTGTCCCTCATTTTGCCCTAGCAGAGTCATAAAAATCCAGCGTGAAGCGTTTTCTGCGGCTGGCTGCCTTGCATTGTGTTTTAACCTTTGCTTATGGCTTTTCCATGTTAATACCTTTTTATTTTCTTATTTCTAGCTGGTTTTTTCATGCCAGATAAAACAGAAGAGGACAAAGGCTTGGCTGGGAATGGAGATTAATCACTGCCACAGAGAGAGGTGAAAGGGAAATAAACAGGTTAATTATAAACATGGCCAAGCCCACCACCCCCCACGCTTATTTATTGTCTGATACAATCTTGTGCTTCAGACAATTCAGAAGAGAAAACTTATCTCTATCCTATTTTCACAAACTGTTCTCCCTCCGCAATAATTGATTCTGCTGCTCAGAATTCCAAGTCCGCAGCAAGATGCCGTGGAAAATAGCCCAGGGTAAAAAGAAAGAAAAAATGGTAGCGATGAAATACACTCGGACGTGTCCATTGACAGAAGCTCTGAATAGCATGGCAGCAAGAACATGGCAGCTTTTCATTAACCTGTGACAAGATTCCCAAATCCTGATCCAGAGGCAAAAATGTTGATATCCAATCGACTGATGAGAGCCCCAAAGGAAAACAGCCGCAACAACAGGTGCCATTATATGTGGTGTTTACAGCAAATGAGAGACACTGAAGACGATCGCTGTTGCATTTCAATGGCAGGCGACGATCAATTAATAAATCAATGGGGCAGAAGCCTGGACTCCCCCCCCCCCCCATTCCAGAAAAGCCACACATGCCAGGACCTACAGTATCAGAGCCAATCATGCAGCAGGAGACCGAACCTGTATTTCATGGGAAAGGAAGACGTGACAACGTGAAAAGGAGCAGATACCGTAAAACAACAAAGAAACAAAGCAAGGCTGAAGGGTTGAATGTTTATCAGCACTGGACAGCGCCTGTGCCGCAGGCCGGCCTTTCTGTTGGAGTTTAAAGACAAAGGGGCTGGTCACAAACGAGATTGCCACTGACATTCCCCGGGGTCCAACCGCTGGACCCTTGAGGGAAGTACTTTCCTTGAAATTCTAAAGGATTAATATATCGGTACTTCCAAAAATAATTCAGATCATACACCTCATCTGCAAGTGTGAGCTTAATTTCTAAGATCTTAGACCTCAGTCCTTCCGCGACTCTGTGTGAATAGTAGGTCTTTAAAAGTCTTTTGGGATTGCACTAACACGTGTATGTGCAAAGGCTCCAGCTTACTCCAGTATTTTCAGATATCATTTTGTTAAGTGCACTACGGTCCTCTCCTGGAAAAGCAGAATATGGATCGATTTTGTTAAACCTCTTCAAGAATATTAATTGAGAGAAGAAAAAGAAATATGACCCAAATGGTTTAGATTAAAACATTGCCTCATTTTTTTTTTATTCTGGGTAATGGGACATAGCACAGAGGCTCACACACCGCAGGGGGCAAGTGAAGCGCAAAAACCTCTCGGCATTTGCATGCAGGTCGCTTAGCAGCATTAGGAAAATGTTGAGACCACGTTCCCGGGATATTAGCGGCGGGCGGCAGGCGCACATGGTACCAGGCGGCCCAGCTATTGGGCGGGACGAAGACAGACTTTGGTTGAAATGAGAAGCTGATGGAGGAGAAAGACTCCAGCCAGATAGAGATCTGCAATTTCCTCGCAAAAGCAGATTACACGTTTTTCTTTTTTTTTTTCTAGAAAGACTTGACGAAGGAAGTTGCGGAATACAGAAATGTCCACCCGCAGAGCGATGAGGGAGATAGTAATGACCGCGGACTGGTGTGCGTGTGTGTGTGGCCTGGATGGGGTACCATTCTGCATATTAAAGGGGGAACCAGTCTCAGGCGCCTCACACACCCGGCATCTGGCAGCTCTGCGGATCAAATATGTTTAGCAAGTAGCTGATAAGAGGACAGAGACAGAGGGTAATTAACCGACAGCTCAGTTTGTGTCCAGGGGACTGGGAAGGGCCCCTCATACTAACCAGACTGACCTTTTAATTACGCAGACATATATGTGTACATACGTGTGTGTATGTGTGTGTGTGTGTGTGTGTGTGTGTGTGCGCGCTGTGTAAAAAATGAAGAGACCACAGCACAAGTATTTGTTTCACACATTTCTCAATTTATGGGTGTGTGTCTGTGAACAATATATATATTTTTTGCAGCCTGGTTCTTCCCTGCTTCTCATTGATGAAGGGCTTCTTCCTTGCTTTATGGGTCTTCATTCCTGCTTCTAAGAGCCTGATATGAATTGTCCTAGCAGCACTTCACACCTGCACTTAATGTTTCCCATTTCTTATGAAGGTCATTTGATGTCATCCTCTCATTCATGAGAAACTGTTGGATAAGTTGACAGTCATCTCTGGCATTAGAAAGTTGCTTCTGCCCTCTACCTGGATGCTTTCTGGTCATTCCCAATGTCTCCTGTTTCACCTTGTTCTTGTGTACTGCTGTCTTAGAAATTTTGGACCTGGAAGCAGCCTGCTGCTCAGCGCAGCAGAACCAGTATTAAACCAGGATTTAAAAATGCAGACTTGTTTAAAACTACGGAGTGGTCTCAATATTTTTCCATGGCTGTATATATAGATAGATCACAAGAGGAGTGTTAAGTAATAAATGAATCATTCTAAAGGCCCTGTCTCATGTGGAAAGGCCACCACAGCCTTTGAAGGAAACAGTTTCACCTTCGGAACACAGAAGGCAGCTGAGTTTCCACAACAGCGACAGTTTATATAGATGGAAGGCCGTAAATCTGCTTCCGCGGGCGACGGCGCCGGGATAACTCCCCGAGGCGTAGCGGGCCAGTCCCAGGGGAATCTCATTCACTCGGAACATAATACCGTGTTATTGGCCATTATCTCTGCTGTCAGCAGCGATGTTGATATTTAATGAGGGGCATCTATGTCAGCCTGCCGTTTTTTAACTGCTCCTCGTTGCCGTGGAGACACGGTTGCTTGGGGCAGTTGGGGAAAAGGGGGTGGGGAGGAAAGATAGCGGGGGCAAAGGCGTGGGTGGCGTAATTTCCTGGGATGGGTCTTTTGGAGCAGGGCGCACTTCCCTGACACCCGCTCATTGGCACCCCACGCACGTGCGGCTACAGGGGGAAGAGGTTAAGGAGAAAGGCTTATGGCTACAGGGATAAAATAAGACTAAACAGGTACCAGAGCCACAGCTAAGGTCAGAGACCTGAGTGAGCTTCCTTCCTGGGTCCTGAGACCCGGGCCTGGTATTAATCTCCAAAGGCATCCTGGGGGCACATGCCTGTCAGAATGAGGAGACATAAGCAGAAAGGTGCCAAGCCTGGGAGATAGATAGGGAGTTTAGATGATTATAACCGGGGCCTCCAGGGTCAGAATCGAAAGAAACACATCTGCTGAGAGCCTGACAGCTGGGGAAAGCTCAGGCACATTTTTTGCCATAAAGAGAGTTACGGTCAGATAATGGATTCTAAAACCTGACTAAGAAAGTAGGAGTAGCCAATCCATGCACAACAGCAGCTCTTTAGGGGTGTGGAATGTATGAGCTTGTCTCCCCATCCCCCTCCGTAAAAAGTCACATTCCCCCGCAAACTCTATTACACTCGAGATCACGGATCGCTGGCGTCCCCATTGTGCTGGCATCAGGGACACTTCTTAGAGGGAAAAGGCCATATCGATCCTGCAGTCATGGTGGTTACCCCTTGTTTACTCAAGAAAATGCAAAGGAGCCAGCCTCCTTAATGACAAGGACACGTCCTCGGCAGAGGCTAATGTGCTGCAGCTCTGTCTGCACTGGGCAAAGGGGCGTCCTGTACCCTTCCCAGGCTCCTGCAGCTCCCCAGCGTTCTGCATGTGCTCTAGTTGCTCCAGGAATAAACGTTCTCCATGACCCATGATTTGGTGGCAGGTGCCTGTGAGAGGTCGTAATTGCATCCTGACAGAATAAGAAATTAAGGGATAAGAAAACTCGGACTGTCCTGGAGAAAGTATGGAAACGTCTGGAAAGTTCATTTAGGCCTTTGGCTCCCTGGGGAGTTCCCAGGGCTTGCTGTGTTCCCATCCTGTACTCGACTGTCAGGGGAAAAAATCCCCCCCACCTCTCCCACATTCATCTAGAAGATGGCTAATTATCCTCTTCAATGTAACAGTTGATGCAAATATAAAGCTGAAAATATCAGGGAAGAAGTGACATTTCAGTATCTGTTTTCCATTTCAGTGAGAGAGGAAAAGCGAGGCGAGCGTGCAGCCATGCTGACCTCTCACCGCTCACGCCGGGGTCCCCGTCAGCAAGCAAGGACCCATCCAGAGCTTAGGCAGCTTGATTAATGACCTGGATAGAATACAGGTCATAATTAACGCACTCAAGGCAAGGCAAACATGGAAATGTGGCCATACCCAGCGGGTGACATTTTAAACTGTACTTTATCGATGCGCCTCTCTTTTCATGGCCGAGATCAGAGGACGTGAAATTCACCTGTAAACAAACGCAGAAGGAAAGCATGCAAGCTCTGCCTTATTCTGCTTCTGCACCGTCCCTGTGAAATGGAGATAGGGAGAGTGGTCCGTCCGGCAAGACTCAGCAGTGGCCCGTAGCCGAAACAATGCAAAGAGTGTGCTAAAATGCACAGGAGGCCTGTCTGGGGGTCGGACAATCTGCGAATGGCCAGCAGGGCGGCAATCCGCAGACTGCAACTGTACCTCACTCACTCTAAGAAGTATCTGCCATCCATTAAAGCGGGACCCTGGCAGACAGCAAATGGAGGCAATGGTGATTAAAACCCAAACTGTAATTAGTCCTTCCAAAATCACACGTCAGGCCACCCGCCTCGTTAAGCTCAGACAGACTCGGAAGTGCAGGGAAGTGAGCCCCGCCCTCGCAGCCACGCCGTGCCTGATGTGCTCCACTACCCGCTGCCTCCCTCCAAGCCTCCTCCGAAACAGGGGGCTGAGACTCTGCAGTGTAAGGGTCATATCTTCCACAAGCAGATCCCTGTTTGTTTTCTCAGGTCTTTATCTTCCCTTTTGTGGCAGAAGCAGACCTGTGCATCATGGGAAGCCGCTTTCCCAATGTCATCCTCCAGTGGCCCCCAGAGCGGCAGGAGCCGGTAGAATTGAGCTTGTGATTCTGCAAGGTACCTCCTCCGGCGACAGCTGTGACCCCTGCAGGACCGCACTGCAACGGCATCGGTCGTGACCTGCCGACTTGTAGCCAAGATGGAATCATCCCCCGTGCTGCATGCCCCCGCACATGCCCCCTACACACCCGTACACACACCCTACATACATGCACACGCACTCTACACACCCGCATAAACCCCAACACACACAGACACACAGAGAGACACACACAAACAGCATGAAGCACTTAATTAAGCCCAACCTTCTTCTGAAGTCCAGTGCCAAAAATACGATTGTATCTTTTGCATTTTTTTGTGGATGAGAAATCCTGAATTTTGGGATGTCACTTTTGGCAATGGGATCTTATGGTGTTTGTAAAAAGCAACCAATAGGAGGCTAAATATTCCTGTTCTTCTTATCAAACTGCACAGCCACAGAAAATATGACATTAAGGGTAAAGAGGAAATGATCTTGGGAAGAATGTAAGCTGTTCTGTGCAAAAATATAATGGAAGATCACACTACGTGAAACACATGTAATGCGCATGCCTAACATCAACTGGAGGGCGCCCCCTTTTTAACCACATGCATTCCTCGCTAGGCTGTGGATGCAGTAGAGTGCAGGCAGATCTAGTGCCCAGCAGAGGGCTGAAACCCAGGCTGACCTGGAGATGGTGTAATGGCTCACAGACCCACAGAAACCCCAGAGCATTACAGAGCACTCAATGTTTTCACTTTATTGCTGTTTGATTCTTAGTTTAAGCACCTTCATATGAAAAGCGCTATATAAAAATAAATTAATTGATTCAAATTGGACTGTAGCCCATGACATCAGGAGAAATGAAGACCAAAGTGAAGCTGATGTCCAGCTGGTGGTGATGTTAGTGAAGGCAATGCAGTCCATCTCCAGTAGCTAAAGATTGTGTGTGTGTGTGTGGGGGGGGGGGGTTATTTCAGGAACAGCAGCAGCTGAATGGAGCATGAGTAATGGGGAATCATCTATTACAAATGTGGGGGGAGCACAGAAAAAGTTAGCATGGAACTGAGGCACATCTGCACACCATTATTGATGGGAATAAAAACAAAGTAGCAGAGGTTAAATGGGCTGGAGGTCCTGGCTACTGAACCCTCATGCTCTCCGTCTGGCTCACCAGGGGGCAAAGGGGGGGGCAGTCCTCTGGAGCAGCACACTTTTATTTTGTCCACTTAGCTCCAGCTGCAGACAAAAGGTGATGCATCTGCTTGTTTGTGGGGGGGGCACAAATGGGTGGGGAGTGGTGTCACCCGGGCCCGCCGAAGCCCGTCTGAGTGCTCTTAACCCTGCACCCCGCTGGCGGAGACAAAGGGCCTCTCCAGGAGGGGTGTAATCACTTCCCTTCACAAAGAGCATCCCCACCATTGCCCCACTCAGCCACACACCTGGTCGCGGGGGTTCAGAATGAATCTCTAAATACGGGCCTGATTGGCCCTGCCGAGTTTTCACTGTCGGAGCGTTTTTCCCCGAAACAAGACTGCATCCGCTAAAAGAAAGAGCGTAAAGCGAGATATCAAAGGCACTTTGATACCCCTGCATCAGGCACGCTTGGGGGTGCTTATTAAAACATGCCTTTCTCAAATAAAGTGATAAAGAGTACGTGCCCATCCCTCGCTGCCTCCGTCAGAACAAATAGCACAGGCTGCCATGCCTGATGACACGTGTTTGGCGTCTGTCCATATAGAGACGAGCATCACCGCAGAATTAACAGGAAGACGCGGTGAGCCCCCCCGCCCGGCTGTGACAAACAGACTGAGCACAGGGGGGGTCTTTACTTAGGGATCCTTCGCAGGAGTAACAGGGACTAAGCGGGGACGACCACAGGCGCAACAAAATAAGGAGCCTGATGGAAAAACTCAGGCCAGTATCTCGGGCACCAAATAACCATAAGGGCAGACAGGTGTCAGGATCCCGGTCCAAATCCGCCAGAGTGAAGCGGAACAGGGCACAGAATTCCTACAGGAAACAGGGGACGGGTGACAGCTGTGACAACCATACCCCCCTACACCTCAACCTACCCACAGGCCCAGTGAGAGCCATGCACCCCCCCTACCCCCACAGAGCTCCCTCACATTCTGTAGGTATCAGAAAGGGTGTGAGGTAGGGAGAACAATTACAAGTTACAGATCCATCCCTAATGAAAGAATTTCACATAAAAACCAACACATAACTGTACTGTCAAGACCAAGATTGCTGAAGAGTGTCACATGCATGAAATCTTCTGGTTTTGTTAAGGACCAAAATCCACACCTGTTTGAGTCTGGTTTCTCCCAAGGTTTCTTCCTTCTAGGGAGTTTTTCCTTGCCACTGTCGCCTCTAGCTTGCTCACTGGGGGCTTTGGGCGGAGTTCATGTAAAGTGCTTTGAGATAATGTAATGTTGTGAAAATGCGCTATACAAATAAAATTGACTTGACTTGACTTACTGGGACAGCCAGTAGAAACCACAAAAAATTCACACGAGTCACAGAGGTCCAGCATACAGTATATGTACGATTCACAGAATTCTGTATACAGTGTACTGTACACACACAAGTCACAGACCTCTGTATGCAGTATATTTACACACACACAAACGCACACTTCACAGTGATCTGGATGCAGAATGTATACAAAATTCACAGAGGTCTGTATACAGTATGTACACGATACAAAGGTGTCTATACACAGCACCTATACAATTCATAGAAGTCTGTATGTAGTATAAACAGACTGTTCCTGACTTATGACTGGGTTCTGTTCTGACAGACAGATTGTACATCAAACTGGACGCCTGTCAGAATAGTATAATTGTACTGATTTTCAGGCGTGAGACTGAGACTGGGGGATGCGTGTGAGGCTGGGATGGCCACGCTGTCATAGAGTTCAGTACTTTCCCACAGCAATTAACATACAATGTGCAGCGCCTTAGGTACTGCAGCACCGCTAGGTATATGACCGCCCGCAATATGGACATACGTTTCTTCCTTTTCTTCTCCCTGCACCGACATATTTTAAAAGTATGTTTTGCTCCTGCAACATTAAACTTCTGCTTGACAATTTGCCATCGCAAAGGATCTGCTCTTCAAACCATTCATCTCATCAAAGTGAATTGGGGAGGCCAAGTCGCTCGATCAAACGATTACCTGGGGACACAAGCTGATCCTTTGGTGTTCGTTCAGGAATTAGCACGTTACTGTGAGGGGTGGAGTGGGCGGCGTGCTGGTGGGGTTTTGGGTATAGCATAGCGAAGTATAACATGCACACAGGGCGTCGCTGCGGTGACAGGGTGGGCCCGCTCATGTGTGGCTGTGCAGCTGCCTGACTGCAAAGTTTCGGGTGCAGAGAAGAAATGCCATCACACACTAGTGGTCAGGATGGGCAGCTGAAACATGAGACTGCTGCTCACAAAAATTATCAGCAAGGGATAAGCACAGTGTTCCATTTGTTTGTCAATTTTTGCAGCATATATGTTCAGTCCTGTGGAAATTGCTGCATTTGGTAAGACGATCATAATTGCAACTTTTTACCAGATCCTCACAGAGGGACATCATCTTGAGGAGCTCTTGACCAAGCCTGTCTCCTTGTCATCACTGCTTTCTACTGTGTGCTCCATGATTGGGCCAAGGAGCAGGGAGGTGACCTCCTCAGCATACCCTCAGAACGCGACACGGCCCGGTCGTAGCACGTCCTCAGAACGCAGCGCACCCCGATCGGAGCATGTCCTCAAAACGCGGAGCGGCCCGGTTGGAGCACGTCCTCGGAACGTGGCATGGCCCGGTCGGAGTGCTTCCTCAGAACACAGCATGGCCCAGTCGGAGCACATCCTCAGAACGCAGCACAGCCTGGGTCGGATCACCTCTTCAGCTACACATACACACCTGCTTCATTTATTCACATTAGCCCGAAATACAGATCATCATAACATTGTGTATCTGACTTCATTACTCCCCTGAAACCTCCCCCACTTGCAGACAATTTGGCAGTCTGATAAACTTCCCAAGTTATAGCAGAAGCGGATTGGGCAGTTAGACTTGGCACCTCTGGGGTGCGTCAGCCCTTATCTGACCAGAACATCAACTCAAATCAAAGTTTATCAAATGCACAGCGGTACAGCAAATCAAATGAGTTTCCATGAGAGCTGCCTGTGGTAATGGAGATATTAATTTTACATAAGAGAGTAAATGGTAAAATATTCCAAAAAAAAAAAACAATAATAAAGTATCAGAATACCTTTATTGATCCCCGGAGGAAAATTATTTTGTTTTGTTGCAGTTGCTCAACAACGAGTTAAGGGGGCAGAGGGAAAAAGCAGTAAGTAAAAAAAGTAAGTACAAAAAATATTACAATAAACAAGAGTAAAAAAGACAAACCAATAAGTGTAGTAAGTTACCCAATGTGCAGTATTGTAGCTAAAAATAGGTTAAATATGTACAGGTATATTATACACAGTAAGGTATTATACGCTATGCTATACACTATACACAGTGCATAATATTTATACCCTCAGATGTGCAAATGGAAATTTATATATAGGATGTGCAAAAAACTACGACTGTACAAAATATATTATCCCATATTACAAAAGGATATAAATGATAGGAACACAAACTGTACAGCGTTAAGCAGAAAGGATAAGAGTTGCATAGTTCGCCAGCCACTGGAAGGAAAGATCTTAGGTGGCGTTCAGCAGTACACAAAATCATTCTGAGTTTCTGGCTGAAGGTGCTCCTGTATTCAGCTACCACTCTGTGCAAAGGGTGGGAGAAAGTAAAATGCGCAAATTGTCCAAACTAATAACCTGATGAGCTATTGAGTAGCCTCACAGCCTGAGGGCAGCAGCCATTACGGAGCCTGTTCATCTAAGCTCCGACAGGATGCTGACATGGAATGGAATACAAGCAAAATCAGATTCCCTCCAACATTCACTGGAAGACACACCAAAGGAGACAGCATCAGGGCTGGAAGTCATAAAGGGCTTGCAAGGTTCCTAAACGAGGGAATGTCACACGTCCGCTTGAAAAGAAGCCTGAAAGCTCAGCAAACAGTTCTCAGCTCTGCCGGGCTAACTGTTCAGGACATTACCACCATTAATCATGTTTACTTCAAGGCTGTTTAAATCAAAACAATGTCACACAATCTAATATTTCATGGAATATAAACAGCAGGCTCATGGCAAAATAGCAAGTTGGCTTTTGTTATAAACTTCCCTACAATATTTTCATGCAGTGTTTCCCCAGCAGGGAGCTGCGAGGAAGCAAAAACGTGGACCATCAATGGGTCCCCGAGGACTGGGTTGGGAAGAACTGTTTTGGCATATCCAAGAGCAAGTAGCTCTGTGAATCAAAGCTGTGGGTCCAACACATTTCTTAAGGAAAGAGTAAGAGGCAGACTGCTTCTCCAACACGAGGGAATTCAAGCTTGCCTCCTGGAGAACGTCCTGTAAGTGCGTTTTGGCATATGCGGTTACAGACGGGTAGCAGACCAGTGGCAAACAGCATTGAGGTCCTGTTTTTGTATATATCCTTTATTTCTTTGCTGTATGTACTGAGAGAGATTTTCAGCGTACACCTTACTGGACCCTAAGCACCAAACAACATGTTCAGTTTCTGCAGTTTAGCTTCCTCCCGTATCAGGGCTGTACTCCAGATACCAAACCAAACCACAACGTGCGGCTGCCCCATAGTTCCCATGGTCTGGATACATCTACACATCTTCTCACTTTTTCCAGAGGTGGAAATTTCAGGTCCAGAAAGTAAAAATCCAGACCATGATTTAGTTTCAATGAAGCAGTTGAGTATAAAGTGTTACAGTCACAGAGTACTCAACTGGTTGCTTGAAACAAAATCATGGCATGGATTTTACTTTCTGGACCCGAAACTGCCCAGTGCATGTGTGCGTGTGAACAGCTGTGTATATGTGTGGGTAACTGAATACCAGAGGTGGAAATTTCAGGTCCAGAAAGTAAAATTCCAGACCATGCTTTTATTTCAACCATCCAGTTGAGTACTCGGTAACTAACGGTTTATGCTCAACTGCATGGTTGAAACTAAGTCCTGGTCTGGATTTTTACTTTATGAACCTGAAATTTTCACCTCTGCCGAATACCTGTCAATGGTCTGGTGTCGCACCCAGGATCATCAAAGGCCTGCTGTGACCCTATTTAGATGAAAAATTGTCACAAACTGATAGCTGGATGGATCTCATCCACACAATGTCAAACCATCAGCACTAGAAATTAAAAAAAAAAAACAAAAAAAAAAACAAAGAGTTTTCAGAATCAATATGAACCACCATGCATCTCCATGCTTGTGTGTGAGCTGTTGTTTTTCCACTCCACTCTGTTAAAATCCTTCAGCCTCTACGACTCCTCCATCTGGATTTTATTTCCAGTGAAGTGCTTTCATTGTCCTCCTGGAGCCATTTCAACGGTCATAAAACCGATCCCTGCAAGGTAGTGGTGAGTGTCAGCATCAGCGGCCAGCAGAGGCAGGTGAAAAACACAGAAACACAGCATGTAGCAGGAAGGCCCAGGTCAGGCCCGTCTAAGCCAGGGGTCTGAAGCAGCAATGAAACCCGAGATCTCCGTTCATTACTTTCCACCACGATACAGGAATGTCTAAATCAGAGCACCCCCCCGCTGTTTTCCTCCAAACCCAGAACATATTTGGGCTGCGACCAGGAAGGATGCTTAGCGCATCAGAGCGGAAGGAAGACTTCAAAGTAGCGATAACGTGCGCAGCGAGGCCGGGAAGCCCAGTGCCTGGCCTGGTTCCATAGGAGTACATCACAGTAATCAGCAGCGTGCTCCGAGTGCATCCGCGGGGATGCCTGCGGGCTCAGTCCGCTGAATCACCCGGCATTCACCGGATTTCCAGTGCAACACAGCTTTCAAGGCCATTTGCCTTTTTCAGAGACGACCAGGGGCAGGGGAAAGAACAGACAGAACGCTTTGGGGAAAGGGTGGCAAGGATAGCAGAAAAAAAAAAAACAGGCCGCATCACTGCTTTCTTTCAGGCACTACAGCCAAACAAAACCTGCTCCAAGTACTGTCATGGGCACAAGGGACAGATGGATCACAGTCACATTCCTGTCCCTCCTGTGACAGATGACAACCTCCTCCATCCATCCATCCATCCATCCATCCATCCATTTTCTATATTCACAAATCTTAAGCAGGGTCAGGGGGGTCCGAAGCCTGTCCCAGAAGCTACAAGCACACGGCAGAGAATAATCCATGATGGGCCACCAACCCATCGCAGATAACATCTTCTCTTAAAACTAGCCACAGACCCTTACAGAACAAAGTCAACACCACCCCATAACTTTGCACCTAACCCTTGTTCTCTTAACACCACAAAACTCACTGGACACCTGGGAGGAAGAGGAGGGTAAGAACTTAATTTATGCACTCCAGCAGCAGCCCCCCAATAGCAACACAACCCCCCCCGACTGCTCTATGACATCTGCCAATGCTGCTCCTCTCAAGACGCCTCTGCTTCAACCCCCTTTATTTCTTCAAGGAAAATTCCAAAATTCGTGCTCCAGGAGCCCAATTCCTTGAAAATGACAGCAGCCTCGCGCAGAAGGCCACGGTGACCCTTTGCGCCTATTAGCACAAACAACATACTTCCGTCATTGACAAGGACACGCCTGACACGAGTTCCCTGCTGCACGCCATTGTACACGCTAATTGTGCCGCTGTCGTCCTGGTCAGGGGAGCCACGTGGGATCGAGGCAGAAGTCCCAGCATGCAGAGTGAACCACTTTTGAGATGATGTCCACGGAAAATTGCAATGAGGCAGAAGGACACCAGTGGGTCGGCTCTCACATCTGTTTCTCCAGGCGTGAAGTGCCGACACTCTACTGTGTCTCAAGCCACAATCACGGGTTATGTTCCAGCAAGGAGACACACTACGGTTGCTGATTACTGTTTAACCGAGAAAGGTGCACTGTACCGGGGCGTGTTCACGGCCCATAGGTCATTCTCGGGGCATGGTGACATTTCCCTAGCTCATCACGGAGGCCCAGAATGGAGGAGGCTGGGGGACAGATGTAGAGCAGGGCACCATGGGAAATATGCTGCTCTTCAAGGAGGAAGAGGAGACTCTGTAGGAGGAGGTGATGGAGAGAAATTTTGGGGGTTGCCTGATATGAGAGCCAGTCAGCTCTTGTGTATTTCACTTCTTCCATTCTAAATTCTAGATTCCATAGAATTTATCCTCATTTTGAAAATGGACTGGGGTAACTTCGACCCCAAAAATATCACAGGGGTTAACTAGGTACCACATTGTAATGTAGCAGTTAAGGAATGGGATTATAGAGCAGATTTGAACCAGGTCGAAAGTATTCAATATGCGTGTAGGTTAGCAGGAATTTAACAGCACTCCACCAACACCCACATGAAAGGGTGTAGCAAGAGGAAGGTGAAGATACAACCGGCAAAACAGAAAACGAGAAAAAAGAAACATACTCCTCAGCACCTCCCCCCCATACATCTGAATTCCTTCAGTAAACGTGCGATCGTCCAGAACCTACAGGAAGAAACTATGCCCAACATTCAGTGAGAAATCGGGGTCAACGCAGACTCAGGTTACACTCACTGCAGAGTGGCACAGGTTGAGGATGCGGCGGAATGGGAGGGTCTTCAATGATGGATGTTCGCCATTACAGCCATTACCTCCATTGTCAAAGTATTTAAAGATGCCCTTGCAGACGTAATTAAGCTGCTCCCCACGGTGGTAACTTGCAGAAATGTTCCTAAACAAGAGGCTGCAAGTGTACTCCTCAGAAGCAGAATATCATAGCAGAATATCTGTGCATATCGCACATTCCCTCTAAATGCGCTGCACGGACTGATATCGATTTTTTTGGTCGTGATCCAGCTTGACCCTTATACCTTCCACTTGCAATTAATGCTCAGTTTTCAGACGGAGTAATCGCCCTTATTTATCTAAGCTGTTTGTAGCTACCCTTAATTATTTGCCCATCCAGATAATTCAGAGCTCATATTAAAGTAGTGCGTCAAAGTGGCCGGGGCCGGTTACGTTTAACAAGCTGAGCAAACGCTACAGGCAAAGACGCTAAACTCACATCTTCGAATTTCGTAAACCCAATTATTTCGTCTGGGAAAAACACATCGCCGCTAATTAAATAAGGCTTGCAGGACATTTATAAAACATGCCCCCTGTTTCAAAGACAATTCCATTAAGACCAGAGGGCTTCCAGTTTAAGAATACAGCATAATATTTATATCGCAGAAATGTAGTCAGCATTGTAGTAACGTGTTTTTTTTTTTCTTTTTATAGGTATATTCTTGTATGACTCAAAAGCTGTATGCAGACGCTGTCTCACCTTTACTGAAAACCCAAAGTCACTACAGGGGAGAGCACGCCCACGACGACAGACACACCTCCCTTTTCCCCCAATTACTGTGCGCATAATGTTCTTCCCAACTGCAGATCACACTAAAGGTTTGGGGACAGGAGCTACACTGTACAAATAGAACCGATGTATACACAAATCCCAGAAACCACAGCTCCTCATTTGAATACCTCCCTCCTACTCCTGGGGCGGGGTCCCAGCAAACAGGAATTATTTGCAGAAGCGCGCGTACCAAAACGAAGCGCGCTAAAATGGCCCTAGGCTTATAAATCCACATACAGATGATTGATGCACCGATGAAAACGAACGCTGCCTTCAGATGCGCTGCGAAACAGTCCGAACCGTCGCCGACAGATATAAAAATAAATTCCTAAATTGCCCTAGTCACCTTTTGGAATCTTTTGTCTTTTTTGATCTTTCTTTTGTTCAGTGTTCCTGCTGGGTATTTTCGACGCTTGCTATTGAGTCGTGCATATGGCTTGGCATACATATTTGCTGTTCGTTTGCTCAGATGGGTGCAAGGCAGCTCGGTTAGCGACACAAAGGCTCGAGCAGAATATTTAAACAGATTCAGATGGTGCGCTAATCGGAGTAAGCAATAAATAAACACATTACAATAACTGCCACGTTTAGCGGGAAAAAACTCCATGATTGAAACGCCCGGGGGCCAGTAAGGGGGATCAAAAATTAACTAATCAAAGAACGTGAAACAAGTGCTGCTGTTAATATTTGTATTGGTCCCGACGGGAACCACAGTTTAACTTCAAAGAAAACTTCCGGTATCCAGGAGCTCCATTAGGCACCACGTGTGCAGGAAATCTCCCCTTTGATATGTTAATGGTCCTCAGGGGTCGGCCTGCACTGACTGATGATTTAAAATACTGCGGTATTTGTTGTCCATGTAAGAAATACAGCATGACCACCTCCTGTGACATACTGCGATTTTTCTGAATGGGCTAATTCTGGTCACTTTTAATGTATTAAACAAAGTCACAGCCGCTGGTCTTTATTAATGCCCGATTTAGAATTGATTAATTTTTATCTGTGTTTAAAGTACTGCTAGTCTCTTTTTTTTAATCACTAATAGGAGCAGAGGGCCCAGACGTACCCCTGCCTCTCCGCTTTGGTTTGCTCTTTCTCATCACCTCAGATAAGAATTTTTTGTCACCCTAATGGGCTGTGCTAAATAAATATAACGAGCAATATGAGCCAGACTTACTCACGTTAACAAAACCAGCTGGCAGTCTTCTCTACACAAGACTACTGTGAATTCTCATTATATTTAATGTAACCTTGTCTACAGATTGTAACATAACAGTAATAAACCAGAGTAGCCAATCAACACCATTAAAACGTGCAAAGTTCACACACACACAGAAAGAGGTTTGGATTCAAACCTACACCCTGGAGGTGTGCGGTGAAAGCACTACCCACTGAGTCACAGTGCCAATCATCGTTGCTGTACAAAGCCAGATACTTTATTCATAAATAAATATACGACCCAAGCCCAATCTAACAATCTACGTACAGAAACTATATGTAGCAGCTATAATGAAGATAAACATCCCTCATTAATAAATGTGTGTGGGGACTCGTTTGCACTCTGAACCTGTCCAGAATTTGCCAGAATATTCTGGTCAAATTGTTAATAACATCATGCACAAATGATTACATTAGTCCCCATTCGCAGGGATTAAAGAAGAATGCTGGTAATGCAGTCGAGCCCTGCCAGTAATGGCTAGCCTCGCGTCTACCTGAGCCCACGCCCCAGTCAGACTCCCTCTGCACTCTCCAGCCAGAACTCCTTCTTAAAGATGTGTGTGTGTGTGTGTGTGCGTGCGTGCGTGCGTGCGTGTGTGTGTGTGTCAGGGTGGGGGATGCAGAGGCCTAAACCCCAAAACCTTAACAGTAAATTCCCCAGTTCGAAACTGCAGCATGTAAAATCAGACAAATGCTAATCCGACTTTTCAGCAGCATCCGCGAGAATAACTCAGTGCTGCTTTTTCCCTAGTTTATTATCCAGCATGTTTCTTCATCATAAGGACAAGCCACTGCTTTGCTGTTACCATGCTGATTTCCCAGGGACTCCCACTTCTAGTGGTGGACTGAATGGGCCGCATCGTGGGCAGAGGACAGCCTCGGGCTGCCGGCAACCTGCCCGGCGACTCCGCACCGCACCCGGCCCGATCCCCGCGCGCTCCATCACGGCTGGGCAGAGCCGTCGCTCAGAAAGCCTCGCGTGCCAACTCCTCTGCATCCAGCAGCACACCAGGGCCAGCCTCTGCCCTCTCTCTCTCTGCCCCCTCCTCCCTCCCACAGGGCCAGGAAGTGAAGAGGCATCTGTGCAAACACATCAGCCATCCACACCCTCACCCCCCTCACCCAGCGGCACTTTTCATATATATCAATGCAGATTCACCCTGAGCTGCCAGACAGGGCAGGAGGCGGGCAGCTGCCTGTGTAACAGTCACCTCAGGCCCCAGCCCTGTTACCAACAGTACGTTGCTGAATAAAACATGACCCAATGCAAAGGCACAGTGATAATTTTGTAGGATAAAGGAACATAGTAGTGCTTAGTATTATTGCTTGTGTTAAAACACAGAAAGAGTGAACAATAGCCCTGGGCTCTGCAGGACAAGCCGAGGCTTTTCAGCATCAGGAAGGAAGTGATTCAGCATTTCTGAGATGCGTCGAGACCTCATTTCACCAGTGGGGGGCAGCAATACAGTAGCTCTGGACGGGCGTTTCCGGGTGATAGCGTCAACAAGGTCACTGCAGTTTAGCTTCCCCAAGTCTGCTTTTATAATGGATCATATGTCTGACAGTGAGCTCTGAGCTCTAGTGAAACTGCAGCTGAATAGCCAAACCAGCCTTCTTGCTACATACGCTCACACCTGGAATACCGCGGTTACAGGCAAACCACCAGCCTTCGATGGCGAGTTGCCAGGGTCGGTGGGACACACGCGCCACCACGCCACACATCCGGAACGTTCCGCGGGAGCTGGCACGCTAATCCTGGCTTAGCACATTAGCAGAGATGGCGAGACATAGAGACGGGGGCATCTCAGCCTGGCCTGCTGTCCCTTTCCGATCTGCGGGGGCAGGCCGCCTCACACGCCCAGTAAACACAGGCCTGTACTCTGCCTTAACATTTAACGATGCTAGATATATCGTCTGTCGATAAGGGAAGAGTTACAGCAGCCTTCTCCAAGGAAGAACTACAATCCTATGAAAGTAATTATAAAACACATTAGTGAGGGGAGGGGGGAGGCATTGGGATTATTCCTGTCCATTCTCACCCACAGTAAACCGGCCTAACCCCTGACGCCCATCCAGACTCCTCCAGTTTACTCTGGCTGCCTGATAGTCACGCCCTTGCTTCGTTCTGCTACTCTTCCTCGCCAAGGCAGCTCCATTTATCATGCCTCCGATCTGTCCCTCCCTGGCCGCCCACTCTGAAGTTCCGAAATCGGAAGACCCCGCCCAATAAACTTATCGCCTCCCCTCCGGTCCCCACCGACCCAGCCGTGCACATTTTTTCCCGTATGCACTTTGCTGAGAGCGAGATCAGCTTCCATCTGATGGGGCGCCTCACTGCTCTGCCTCCATGGGATGCTGATGATAAGGAGTGCAGGGGCGCTTTCGCTGTGTGCAGTAACTACACTGACACCAGGGGCACAGCTGGGGTATTCCAGATCTGGGCTGAGAATAAGCACAGATTGGTTCCTGGGGAGAAGGCTGCGTAGCGTGAGTTGTCCTGTGGAGTACCATTTAAGGCAAATGAGGATGGGAGGGGCCTGTGATCGCTCACCCAGGCTGGCAGAAAAAAAAAAGAAGATAATAACGTAAAGGGCAAAGTAATAAGAATGACAGCGCACTAAAATAATGAAATACACTCTGGGGATACATAAAATAAAGTGTTGTCCAATTTGCAGCCATATTAAAAGCACTTCCAAAATCTGTCTGCAAAGATAAGTTCTCCACTCCAGGGGATTAAATACAAAGACAGAGTCGTAAAATCATCCACAAAAAAAGTCCATGCATTTAGACATTTGTATTCAGGGTGCATGTTGGGTAATGCCACGCAGTAGAGCGCAGGGGCTCCTGCTGATTGGTCGGTTTTGTGGTGGGGGGGGACAGTTTTGGAGGATGAAATGCGATCTTGCTCACGATGGAGCCAGATGGATGGGGCCTGAGCGCCAAAGAGGATTAAACCAATTCGGCCGAATGGCGGGACGCAAAAGCGGAATCATGGGAAAGCACATCTGCAAACCGCACTCAGGGTCGCGAGAGTCCCTGCAGCCCGCGGTAGCGCAACACAGCACCACAAGATGCGACCCATACATGCAGCCAATGAAAGAAAAACTGCAAATAATCAAATGTACAAACTCAAAGGCAAAGAGAGCAGACACTTGGGGGCGCCACAATTCCAGAGCACGGGCATTGCTGAGATCTGAAAACGCCATCATCTGGCATCAAGCCATGCTCCATTAACCTCACGGGTGCAGTGAGTAGCTCACAGAACTAAGCCCCTTTGGCTGTCATTGGAAGGTTGTTGGTTCAAGCCCCAACCTTGCAACAGTCAGATGTTCATGGGCCCTTATCCCTCCAGCTCCAGAGGCACTATATGCTGGCTGACACTGCACAGTGACCCCCCCCCCACCACCCAAGCTTGTGTGTCTCACAGAGAGAAAGATGGGGTAAACAAAGACAAGCATTCTAATTTACCTGCACTTGTACAAATGGCAAAGAAAGTATCTTCTTACCCACCCCCACATTGTTATTTAACACTCTGCAATGCTGAACGCCTGACCTCACTTAGGTAACTTTTCTTAATGGGTCTCACACGGTTGCCTACAAATTTTGAAACGAAAGAAAAGCGTAGACCGCCAGTCCCGCCCTGGAGAACACCAGCCTGGGCCGTGAGCACGGCCTCCAGGTAATAAGGACAAGAGCCAACACTGAATGCTATGAAATAACGACTTGTGCACTTTATGCCTCCATCAGACATCATCTACCCTGGTTCCCAGCCAGGGTGCTGGGAGTGGGAGCAGAACTGGTGCACACTGGCATGTAGCTGAACCTCACCCTGCTGATCTGGCGCTGACCTCACGCTAGCACCGCTAGGCCACATCACGGCGACCGCGCCCGTCTGACTGGGTGTCGGCAAGGCCAAAAACAAATAAATAAAGAAGCGGACGAACGGTGAAACGGGAATGTGAGAAGGTCCACAGCAGGTGCCATGACGGTTCGTCTGCTGACTTCCCCAGTCATTCTGGCTGCAGTCCTACGATGCCATCACTGAGAAAATTAGCTTCGGTGACAAACAAATGCACAGTCATGCCAAGGTACCAGTGAGGAGGGCAAGGTCGTTCATCACTAAGGTGCCACAGCTCCTCTCAGTCGGCACCCCTCCCCCACCTGCCTAGGGCGTAGTGTGAGAAATTGAACGGAAAAGCTGTCACTAACGGGAGGAGCAGCAGCGCTCTTAGACGCGCTGTCGCTTATATAAACTTGCTTTAAAAGCCCCTAGGAAGTGATTTTGTTTCACGCTGCACCGTCTCTGCCGGCACACGTCGCCGTGGAAACTCGCCATCTAAGATAAGAGCAGCACCGCTATTTTTGGAGCCAGGGTGTGAAATGGCATCATTTCCTCTGTCGATTTTAAGATAATGCATTAGTTTATCTGCAGAATTTGTATTTGTGCTGTTTCATTTTGAGTGGCAGTATTTTTCCCCATGAGTCTTTGTGTATTTTATTCAGACTGACTGTCAGTTGTCCTGAGTTCATCCTGCAAAACTTAGCTTAGCACAGATCAGCGCTGGGGTGAGAATTTCCTGGGGGTGTGGTCTGGCTGCCTGTCCTGGCAGCAGTGCCTTAATCTCGAGGCAAGATCAGAAAACACTAATTACGATGCAGCAGGTTTTGGGATGAGGTAGGCCCTGAGGGGGGTGGGGGCGTAATTATTGTGTGAACATGGGTCATGTCCCTTAGAATCAGCTGTCAAAATGAGATGGGCCTAAAACACCCCCCACTGGCACCCACAAGACAAAAACGTATTATAAAAATAATGCCCCCCCCGACAAAGGTGTGATAAAGCCCAATCAGAAGATGGAAATCAACAGTGATTTGCACATTCTCTCTCTCCTGGGTCTGCAGATATGTCCCGGTGCAGCAAAAGCTTAACCCAGCAATCTGCCCCATAATAAACAGTTCAACCTTTTAACAAGGGCAAATTACTCATCATAAACAATCAAGCCATTTATGGGCATGAATTTCCATACAAGAAGCACACTTGGGTACCATAAGTAGAACCATTATCTTTATAGCTACAATAAGCAATCACAATGCTTACAAAGGCCAGATACAGCGTAAAACAGAAAGCTTTCAGCTTGGTTCATCTGCTCGGGAATAAACTGGACAAACCAAAGTGAAGATACAAAAAAAACACAGCCTTTCACAAGATGAGAATGGAAGGATTTCCAAATTGGTTCACGCAGATTGGATTATTATCCACAGATGAAGGCTTAAAATAGTTGCCAAAACAAAACATGTATTTATAAATCTCCCATTCTATTTTCACATTGTGACAGTGGTCCATGTTAACCAGACAGAGGGAGAGAGGGGCAGTCTTCCTATTAGGATCTTCTCTAATGTAAGATCTATCCAAGAATAGCTATTAAACAAATAGTGAGCTTAGAAAATCACAGCTTCTCTATTTCTTGCATTCAAGGAGCAGTTTATAGTTGTGTACTCTTTCCTTCGTTATACATTTATAGAAAGTATGCCCAGATACTCAGTCCTACTGGCCAGGCAGTCGCAGGAACGGGACAGTGCTGTTGGACAGCCCACTGCCCAGCTGCGAACCTCAACAGCGCCGCTACCACAAAGCTAGACCGCTAATCGCCGCTAACGAAGTCTTAAAGTAACATGGCTTCCATCAGGATACGTTTCTCTTGCAGGAATCAGTCTTCATCGCCGCAGGGGTTGTGTGTACCTAGAGTGGAAACGTTGAGAAATGCAGGATGCCTTCATGCTGAAAACATTTACGGCTCTGCTCCTCAAGCGCCCCCCCCCCTCCCCCAAACAAAGCCCCCTCTCACACGTGGTCCCTGGAGCGTGCGCCAGCCCTCTCATTTTCAGTGGCCTCCAGACAGAACCCATTTTTTTTGGTTTCGTCCTTCATGGGCTGATAAGCGCAGAGCGGGACGGCTCGATCCTTCTTTATTCCACATCGAAACCCCATTAACATTCCTGACCATCCACATCACAGGAAGCTGCCAATCCCGCTAAAGTGGAGCAGCAGGTATGGGATGGGGCCGCTTCCTCCCACGGAGTCAGGAGGCCAGGCAGTCTATCTACTCGCCTACAGAGCACCAGCTGCTAACCCTGAGGGACCCAGATGTTAGGAAAGTGCACTCCTGCATGTATGATCTGCAAATTCAGCAAGCGATCTGTCCTGTGCTGTAGTTGGGGGGGTTCGGGGAGGTGTCGCCACGGCGACAAGGTCCTTTTTTTGTTTCTTCTGCTTGTGTTCCTCACATCGCCACTGTACAAAGAGAAGCCGCTGTTCCTGGAACATCCATTTCAAACAGAGTGCGTGCCTGTGTGTGTGTTTGTGTGTATGTGTGCCAGTTAGTCCTGCTATGGACTGGCATTATGTTCAGGATGTCCCCACTCTTATGCCCAGAGCTTCTTGGTACAAGCTCCAGGTTCATGATGGCCCTGTATTGGGTTAGCAGTTGGAAGTTGGATGAATGGATCTTTTAATAAGATAACATCATTCCTTTGTTTGAGAAGCTGTTCTTGTTATGTATTAGGTTATAATGTTTTTTAATTGCTTATGAATCTATTCAAAAAAACTTCAACAGGAAGCGTTGGACATTTTAATGTTATGAAATAGGAAAAAGAGAAACATCTTTACAATGTTATTCTGCTTTGTTATGTAACTTTAGCACACGTGTCCTCCTTTTACTGTCCCGTCAGTACACCCCAGCCATGGAGCAACTCTATAAACAGCTCCGTAAAGTACAGGTATGGCATAATGTGGAAACCGGGAGGCAAAGCCAGTTCAGCAGTATAACGGTTGGCCACAACCAGTACTAACATATAGGGGAAGTGCAAACGGACAAATTATCATGTAACTGTTTTTAACTTATCTTGTAGTCAGCGAACATTCATCAAGAGATTGAACGCAAAACCATTGCACACAGACAAAACTCTTTTTTAAGCGAATAACCCGTGGTTTAAATTTACACTATATATTTGGGAGCCATGTTACGTACTGTACGTGAATAACTCACTCTCTTGCCTTATATACAGCAATTCCCCGGCACCGTCAGAGCGCAGAAAACTACAGTCAGCAGGCAGAAAGCATCGGGAGGCATTATGCATGACGGAGGGAGAGGCTGCAAATAGTTTAAAGCGTGTTTCTGAAATCCTAGGGGGACAGCCTTGTACGGGATTGTATGCACCAACACACCGCATGATTAATGATGTTTGTTTGGGCTGTTACAAAATTATGGTTTGGATGGTGCCTCACATTACCAGCTACTTACCTAATTTCACAGTGTATTTTCAATATATACTAAGACATTTTTAAATACAAAAATAATCAAATATAGATATTAAATATAGTTAATAATGATCATTTTAAACAACATATGTTTTGCTTTTTGCAAGTGGAAACCTGTCTATTGAGGTCTGCTGGCACACAGTGGGTCTATAGGTCACAGTTGAAAAATTTGTGCCTGAAGCAATTCACTTTACATATTTAATCCTTGCTGCAAACAAAGACTCTCTGGACGCCAGAAGCTACGCAGCTCCACCTGAAGCTATAAAGACCCCGGATCTCAGGAGAACAGTGAAAAGGCTCGTTCCCACACTGTGAGACAACAAAGGTCCACTGGCACTATGTCAGTGGGCTGGCAGTCAGCATGGTCTATGCATCCTCCCACTCTCAACCTTTCAGGTTGCCTTACTAAACAGTTAGAGGTTACAGATGGATACCTGTAGCTGCATTTTGACCGTCATATACAGGTGTCCCCAGACAGTGGGATGCATTTCCATTCATAGGCAAACGGCTTCATTCCCTGACGTGCGACATTTGGATCCTGACTGTTCACTCTAACTTCTTGTTCATTGAATAGGCTATGGCAGTATTTCCCAACCCAGTCCTCGGGAACCCCCAGACAGTCTGTGTTTTTTCTCCCTCCAGGCTTCCTGCCAGACAGTCCAGGCTTTTGCTCAGCAAAAACCTGAACCGTCTGGGGCTCCCCAAGTTAGTTTCAGAAACACTACTAAAACTTGTCGTGGGGGTGGGGTTGATCGGTGGCCCAGATGTAAATGTAGCCCTTTCCATTAATAAAACTGAAATTTAAAAAAGGCTTGAAAATATATATCATTTATTTCTGGAAATTAACCATCCCAATTAACCATTCCACGGACCTGAGGTTGGGAACCCCTGACAGAGACCAAGATGGTGCCCCCTATCTGTATATGAGGTATTTGAATGCTGGCTCTCAAGACTCATTGACTTCCGCCGCAGCTTTGGATCCATTACAGATATGAAGCGTGGCATGAATCTCAGCGGTTCCAGCCTTGCGGGGCCGGGGGGGGGGGGGGGGTGGGCCCCAGGTGGCCCCCCGTTGGTCCCCCCGTTCAACAAACAGTGTGGCCGGGACGGGAGAAAGA
>JAAGVU020000039.1:13195642-13211891 GCA_011763525.2 Mormyrus iriodes
CATTTCTAGTTCTGGGTAAATGGCTATTTGTTTATTGTCATATCTATATAGCACAATGAGATGCTAAGTTGCATTTTTATGTATATGTAAAGCACGTAAGGACCGCCGGAGCTGTCTGAGGCTGGTGTTGCGTTGTTTCTGTGCCACCCTGTTGCAATCTTTGGGATGGGTTGAAGAGGTACTGCCTGTGTTATTGGATATGATGCATTATTCATCGACAGACAGAAAACGAAACAGGTGCGGCCCAGCATGCACAATCCACTGCACCTCCACCGCTCCCCTATACCACCCCGCCTCACCCTCTGTCTTATACTTGGGGGTTGAGAAAAAATTTCCCTGAGTTTCATTTAGTTTGGAAAAGAGAGCTTTTTTCAGTTCTTTTTTAATGACTTATTTGCACGGTGAGGTATATTCTGTCCACCTCTGTAAACCCCGCCCACTCTGAGATAACCCAACCCCTATGGCTACAGGGCTCTTCTTAAGTTACCCACCTAATTCATTTGACCCCCTCCGCCCTCCTGAATTTTTCAGACGGGTGGCTATAACATTTCTCTTTGCTTAGAACTGGCTGGGCTGTGGAGGGTCTGTAAAACGGTCCAGGGAGGAGAACCCTGTGTGTGTGTGTGTGTGTGTGTGTGTGTGTGTGTGTGTGTGTGTGTGTGTGTGTGTGTGTGTGAGGCTGGGGCTTCAGCTGCAGTGAAATGTTCTGTTTCTGTAAAGTCACTAAATTACAGACAGATCACCCCTGGCTAATCTCCGCATGAGTTCAGAAAGCCTTTGTTCCTTCTGTTTCCCTTCGCAGTGACGCAGCACGGAGGTTAGGTAACGGTGCACTGTGGGTCTAAAGCCTCAGTGTGTGTGTGTGTGTGTGTGTGTGTGTGTGAGGCGTGTACCTACAAAGAGAAAAGAACCTACCCCTCTGTAAAACCCCCGCTTGCGTAATGGGATCTAAATATGTAGCATCAGCCCTGCGGCTGTGCGCAGCCTCAACGGGAACGACGCACTCTCCTCGTCAGGGACGTTCGCCCCGGCACTCTGCTTAGCTGATCTGAAGGGGGAGAGTTGGGGGAGTGTTCTGCACTCATTTGGCTGCAACACACACTGTGAGGAGGTGGAGGAGGGGAGGGCAATCCTCGGCATGCCCTGGGTCCGAGAGCTAATGCCACGGCTCACCAGCCAACATGCCCACTTATTCTTACCCACGCGAGCGACGGGGATTGGTGCTGACTGCGTGTCACCCCAGCGATGTGGCGGCAGCGGCTGGGCGGGACTGCCAGGAACCTGACAGATGGAGCAGGCGCCATGAGGCGGGGCTCGAGCCCGTGGCGCTGTGGACTCGTGGACACGTGCGTTCCTGCGAGCCCGTGAGCAGCCTGCCTTGTCATCCGTAAAAATAGAAACCATTATATCGGAATTACAATGGCGCAAAAATCACGGAGCAGTGACTCAATCGTAATACAAGGCCTTTTATGCCAGTGAAGGCGTAGCAAGTCATTGCCCACCCACGCTGCCGGCCAATCAAAATCCTACAATTTCTTACGGACTACCTTCATTGGTTTTGGCGGCTCTCAACCTCAGTGTGGGACAACTAGCCTCCCATCTCTCGCCAGCCAAACCTCGGTGTGTATAGGTGTGTAAGCGGCCATTTCTCCTTGACGGCCCTTGGTGGCATGCCGCTTTGTCACTTAAAATATCACGCAATTTATCTCATGGTGTAATGCTCTGCGTCAGCCATTTAAAGGGGCCGCGTGTTTATCGATGTGTTATGCGGCCACCAAGTCACACTTATGGGAACGCGATGCGTGCATCGCAGGCTGAAATCATTCTAGAGCACGACAAAAACCCAGGACACGGCTGCCCCCGGTGCGAGGTGACGCCGGCTCAGAGCGCCAGCAGTGATGGAATGGTGCAATCCTGTACAGAGGCAGTGCCATTGATCTTCCCACAATGCCAGCGCACCTCCTCAATGTTACATGGGTAATTAAAGGAAAAGTAACTCCCAAGAAAGTGGGGACAAATCCTTAAAGGGAGCGTCGTAACCAATACTGCAGAAAGCAGAACAGCGTCGAAACTCCTTTCACTGTGGATCTACAGAGCTCTTTACTAACGATGATTATAAAAATCTGCTAATAATTTGGATGAGGGTCTCATACTTCAGTAAATTCCTATATTATTAAGAGTGGCAAATAAAATGACGTGAACACAACTGTAACCAAATTCTCTGTGGCGCCGTACTTGACTCCGCAAACAGCGTCAAGAAAATAATAGGAAATAAACATGAGAAACAGGGGGACAATTGAAATAAATCTCTATATTAAATGCGCCTACATGAAATTAATAATTATCAATACAGACATACTGAAAGTCATTACATTAAATGCTTTTGAAAAGATGCTTTGATGAGTTTATCATCCAGCATGTCCTATTTGGCAGACAACCCACGGCTAGCAGTAAAAGGGTAATTAAATCTAAAATTAAACTAACCCTTCGGACACAAAAGGTAGTTGACATTGGATACATTTCTGTCATTGTTATCGCCATTGAATCGTAGCTGCTGTGCTTCCAGGAGAAGCTGCTGTAAGTATAGTCATTATCTATAATTAAAAGGATGTCTCCCCTGAGTTCTCCTAGAAGGACTGATTAGAAGGCTGTAAACACAGATGTGTGCGCGGCAGGGTACCCACGAAAACAGCTTGGGTCAAAGGTGACGGCAGGGATGGGTCAGCAGAGTGTGGCGTTGGCACTGAGATCATCCTAACTGCTGAGTCGATCTCACCCTGTGTCTGAGGTAATATTCTGCTAGGCACAGAAAAAAAGGGTTTTACATGTCCTCAGTTGCCCCCCTCCCCACCCCGTCCACCCCACCCAAAGAATTTTGAAAATGTGTCAGTGACTCCATCCTGCTGACTGGGGGGGGGGTTGCCATGGTAGCAGCTTTCTACAGTGTCCCACTGATTACCTACTAGAGTGAATCTTTACTCGCACAAACACCTGAGTGGAAAAATCAAACAACAAACAGGAAACATAAAGGAAAATAAACCGCGGCACTAATAAGGCTTTTCAACGGGAGGGATGCTACACCCCTTTATATCAGATTAATAACAGAGGAGTATCTTGATGGTAGCTTGGTGTTAGTTAACCTTAACCAAATCAGTTTTATTTTGTCACTTCAGACTTTGCAGTCGGCAGCTAGGATGAGAACCAACAGCCACAGTCATGAGTTCCTTAACCAATTATTGCCCTCTGGTCCATCGTAATGGTGACTTGTCCAACCACAATCACTTGTTTCAGGCAGGCCTGTGGGGTGCATTGGGTACACCACAGAGAGCAGAATGGTTCACCGTAATATGATATAATATCGTGGAGCGCTGAGACCACCAATAGAAATGTCTACAGGGGCAGATCAATTACCATTTCATTAACATATGTAAATCAGCGATGGCCTGTGCTATCTCTTATAATGAATGCTGACTCAGAATAATGCACCTCCGTTAAAGCAGATTTATGTTGGAGAACAACAGCGTATAGCTAGGGCAACCCTCAGCCTGACCCAGCTGTGGGGATGCTCGTCAGCTAATCCGCGATCAGTCCTTGCATACTTAATCATTAAAGGAACTGCCTGCTTCTTTAAAGCACTGGTTCACAGCATGGAAAAGCCCCTATGATCCCTGCCCGCCTGTCTCCAGGATGTATGGGGAATCAATATAACTGGCATCAGGTGTTTCTATGGTCCTGAGAAAGATTACACTGCAGTTTACCGACCTTGTTCTTTTTACTCCACTTAAAATAATATCAACAACAATAATAATAATAATAATAATAATAATAATAATAATAATAATAATAGTTTCCTCTGAGTTCCCACAATACAAAAATATCCATTCTGGCTTCTCTGGTGCTTTCTGTAAACCGCCCAAAGAGTGACTACATGCCTGGCTGCTAATGTACTAACAGTGCCCCCCCCCCGCTTCACATCCTGTTCTGCTTGGGACAGGCTCCAAGCTCACTGCCACCAAGTACTGGACCAGCGGTTATGGAAGATGGATGGATAGGTGTTCCACAATCCCAGGGCTTAATTACATAGCTAACCATATCGTAACTGTATAGGAAGAGAGGTCACTGTGTTGTACTCTTGAGAAATCTGTATTTATAATGCTTTGGTAAGCATCCAGCTATACATACAAGACAAATCTGAATTAATAGATAAAACTATAAACCGTTTACCCTGAAAAATTGTTCAGGCTGAATACTTACAAAGAAAGGAAGTCTTACATACAGGTACTTGTATCTTACTGTGTCGTCTGAAGCTAACTGGTGGCTAACAACCAGATTGTTTGCTTATGATTTTAGGTGATAATAGCGAATGCATGTTCTTTTTGTGTACTTGGTGTTTAAACAAAGCTGGCTAATAATGTTGCATAATTATAATTCTGTCCAATGTGAATTCCAATACTGTTTTTTTTACCCTTAATATGAGAAATCAACCATCATTAAAAAGCTGAATAATACATTTTATGGTTTGTTCAACACTGCTTTCATCAGTCTTGGGCAGTTGCAGTGGATGGGGTTTGCTGCCCGAAGGTACGCACTTGCCCCCCCGCCCCCTGCCAGAACGACAATCAAATCTAACCATAATCAAATATGGTTTGTTCCTCTAGGTAAATCAGTAAAAAAAAAATGCTGAGTACGGAAGGATGAATCTGCCGGCTGTAAAACTGCTACAGGAAACAATTACAAAGCGCGACTCACTTAACACTTATTCACTTACCATATTAAAATGGTATTTTAAATATGACATACAGCTCATGAAATACAATTACCTAATTTCAGATGAAATCAGTTAAACATTCAAAAAGATCCATCCCAATTAATCTCAACAGGTTGTTACTGGATGGTGAGGAAGATCTATGAATCTGCACTGCTAAAGTCCCCCACAGTTTTCATGTCAAAGGGGTGACCTTGTGGTTTCTGAGAATCCTGTATGTAATCTTCCCAGGGTGACCAACACAGGAACTGGATAGCTCTCCATCAACACCGACTGTGTGAACATTAATCAGTCTGATTGATATTTAAAGTGCTGGTCCTGTGACAGATACTGGAGTTTCACCTAGAGCTGTGAGAGACCAACAATTACAGCAGAAAATGGCAAGGAGACACCTTACAGTAGATGCCTTTCTGGGACAATTTAATCTAGTTAGCATCATCTGGACTGTGGAAACTCAGCTAGCCATTTCCATGCAGAAGCTTAGCTTGATTTCTTTATCTTTGACTAGCTGAAAGCAGATCACTGCACTACAATCACAAACGTTGCAGAAATGCTGTTGGCTATAGTTGGCAGTCCCACAGCATAACTGGATTATAACACCATGCAATCTGTTGGGTAAACTTCACACTACTCAGACACCCTCAATATGCTGAAAGCTGCAAGCTACACAGGGAGAGAAACTAAAACATTAAACAAGTTAAAACCTACATAGGGAAAATGTGTCTTAGACGTCTGTGTGTGTGTGTGTGTGTGTGTGTGAGCGGGTTTGTATTTACCACATTGTGGGGACCAAATGCCCACCAAAAGTGTGTGTGAGTGTGTGAGTGAGTGATTGTCTTTGTCAGCCTGCCTGCAGCACAGAACCCAGAACAAAATCTAACTTCAACTAAAAATGGTGAAATGAGGTTCTCTCAGAAGTGCCAGAAAATGTCTCTGATTATGAAAAATGAATGAAAACTAAGTTTTAATTAGGTCATATAAAGTAATGCAAGTTACAAACAAATTTTATGTATGCCAGGATTAGGAAAAAAATAAATGAACCTGAAAGGATCTCATTTTTGGCCCTCATCTTGGTGTCATCAGATTTGTTGATTCATTAGTCCTGCTGAACCATATAATTAAAAGGACGGCTGTAAGTATAGTGATATCAGAAGGGAACCATCATGATGGGATTGAAGGCTCCAAACTCACACCGGAAGCAGTGACTCTGACTACTCAACAGTAGGCCAAACCTCATAGCATGGTTAGAAGCATGGTGACTCTGTGTGTGTGTGTCTGCATGTGTGTTTGTGCCTGGATCTATTCATGCATAAACATGGAGAAAGCGAAAGCAGTATCGTCAAGCGGCACAGCCGAAAAACTCCTTAACCTTTGGTGACCACTCAATGCTCTGCTGCTAGACCTTTCCCTGGCTGATTATTCACTTCACAACTGTCTGGGGCACCTGTATCTTTCTCTGCAGTTACATTGGTTTGTATCTCATTTTTTACATATGTACCACTCGGCACCAATAAACAGTGTTCAAGTTCAAGTACATTCAAAGCTGTCTTTCAAAGCTTGTCTAATTTGCCTGATTGCTGTAATTACAATGACGTTTGAATGATGCATTTTGCTGTACCAGTCCAAAGCATTCCAAAAATAAACTGCAGCCATATATAATAATACTTAAGTGTGAAATGCAAAAAAAAATCACGAGTGTGACAAAAGTTAAATACTTTATCTCCATTTTTGTCACCTGATATTTCAGTAATATACGCTTCCTCTTATTAATCTATTACATTATGCCATTATTTATAAATCATATTACAGTCATTTGTCAGCCCTACTTGCAAAATAAAATGCCACTTGCCAGCCTTGATGCTTTTATTTGTGTGCTGGATCAGAAATGAGTTTTGAGATACTAAAAGGTACAATTTTGTGTCCCACAAGGTTCAGAAAATGTAGCTATGTGTAATTGTCTGTCGCATTCTGAATAATCATGTAGTCAAATGTGATTCTTGACCTAAGACCCATAATGCACTGTTCTTTGCACCCTGAATCCCCTCATGCAATGTGACAGGTCTTTTAAAATCTGCCACTATTGAATTAGCACCTGGCGTCTGTACTGCTGAGTCCAACATTGGATGGGTATTGGCCTCCTATTCACCACCCTACTCCTTGTGAACCAATCACATCTGAGTGACTATCCATGCCTGTCCCATAATCATTGTCTTCAAAGCCTCAGCAGGCCCCAGGAAGCACCCAGAATCATGGGGGAATCAGCCATTGTTACCTCTCAGCAGGGATGCCTTCACGTGGGCACATGGTACCAGGTTTTTTTCAGATAAAGCAAGCACTAAGAGCTGTAATAAAGGTCGTACAAGGGGTGGAGGCCTCACACACAACATGAGCCACTTAAGGGCTGAGAGCAGCCTTTTCTTTATCCTTTGAAAGGGCATAAGTGAAAGGCTGAAGCGGGGCCCATCAATTATCACCCTGGAGGCCAGAATCCAGGAAGTTTTACAGCTGCCATTACGCCATTAAGAACTCAAAAAGTGAGTTAAATGACTTTAATCAATACTGAACTGGGTTCCCGAATGAAATGAAAAGCTGTACTCAGTCCTACAGGCGTGGATACAGGTTAAAGATAAATATGCCACTCCTTGAACGGAAACTCTGAAGAAATTCTGCCTAATGAAAGCAAGAGTCAGAGTATGCATATGTCAGCTCAGTGTAGCAACTACGGGAGAAGCCAGGCGAGTAACTAAATGGTTATGGATGTCACTCTTTCATAACATCGTAGGTTATCACCCACAGAGGATCAGCTTATGGCTTTGGAAGCTTGCAGTTGGATCTGTACTTAGCAGCCATGGGCCGTGTGGTAACTGACGTTAGCTGTGTTGACCTCTATGAGCAAGTTAAGCCAAATAAAAGTAGACAAAGCTCTATATGAAGAAAAGACAAGGAATGTCATGTTTAGAGAACACATATCACAGGCAGCAGACTGAATGACCATGCTCAGAGTACACTGCGATCTCAGTAGAGGTAGTGTGTCTCCAGCAGTAGCAACACATGAATCAGCTACAGCTGTGGGTCTCACAATTCGACACACAGTCACATCAGTGACCGAGGGTGCATCTGATATCGCATACTTGTTTGCTATGTAGTAGGTGGAATATAGTATGCAAAGTGAGCAGAATGTCCTAATCCACAGTATTGATGAGGCAGTAGGCAAACGGTACCTGGATCACACACTACATTCTGTGAAACTGTGAAGTGTGCATCCTAATCTCACAAGGCCACTGGAGCCTCAACCAGATACAAAGAATGTCATTTTTTGTTAAGATGGTGGGAGAAGTGTTAAGATGTTAAGATGGTGGGAGAAGTGCCATCTCTATATACATTTAAATAGAAAACAATATGTATTTACATAAGTAGATTCAAATATATATATTTTTCGTTGATTGTTTTTAACACGTTTCCTTGCAGTCAAGCTATGTTATTGGTGAACATCCTGGTCAGGCAACATCCAAGATAGCGACCACAATATGTCCAAGTGTGTGCATCATGTACTCATGCATACATATAATAGGTACTACATTAATGGTTAAGTTGTATGCTTCTGACAAAATTCAGTACATACTGTGTATGTATGTGATTTCGGATGCATCCTGAATGTATCTTCAACGTCTCACAAAAACTTGCCGTTAATATCTGTGCAAGTCAATGCAGCTTTTTGCAGCATGGAAGATTCAATAATAAGCCATCATTGATTCTTAGCTAAAATAACACATCTAACACACAGTAGCATTTTTAGAACACAATGGGCCTCTCCACACATTTGCTATTGAGGATAGATCCTACATTTAAGCTGCTGAGTTAACATGTTGGAAGTGAGGGTAGCCTACTGTCTCCCGTTGCTGTGGTAAAACCCTATACAAGGATTGATGCAAAGATCTCTCCATACAAAGACCACCACCAAAACCACTGCGAGGAAATAGCTAGGAGTAGCTGATGCTTAGGTTGCCTTCAATAAAGAGTTTCTTTCATATGAGTTACCCCAAATGACATTTTCAGCCAATACCTGCAAGCTCTCCAGGGTCATTATCGAACAACATCTGCTTCAGTGGCTCTAATTTAGATAACAAGGTTTCCCTCTTGTAGAGAGAGAAGACGCAGGAGAGATTTAAAGAGCTTGTGAGACTGCTGCTTTTGACACTTATCATCTCATAAGGTGAATGATGCTCTATATTTGAACTTTCAAGCTGCCAGGACCCCCCGATGAGAAACCCGGTATAAAACACCCATTTCTCTCAGCAGGAGAAGGCCAATTGTACAAGAACGTTCAAACTGAGTATTTAAGGGCGCTTTTCCACGACACCAGATACTATGCTTTTGGTACTTTAAGAAAGTCTTGGTTTTCCACTGGCGCCCCGGTGTTGAATGACATCACAACATGAGGCGAGGTATATCGTACTGAATTTGAAAAATGGCCGCAGTATATTATAGGGCTGGGCGAGGTGTGATGTTAATATCAATGTCGCATGTTATGCTTATGCAATTTTCACATCGCTAGTCAGCTAGATTAAGATCAGGCTTTTTCTTACCATCAATTCTGTACGGACATTATAGCACAGGGAGTTTACATTTCGCTAAAATTTTTACTGTCATAGAAAAAAAAACTTAGCATTCTTTGCAATTTAAATGATTATTCATTTTCAAGATTATGTAGTATATATTTTAAAATTGCTGCTTTTGCATGAGTTCTCCAAGACAATCATGATCAGCTTCATTCTTGTTTTTGCATTTGTATAAATGGGTTTGTGAGAAATTTAGGTTGAACTCTATCCATCCATTTTCTATAGCCGCTTATTCCATACGGGTCACAGGGGGTCCAGAGCCTATGGGGGCAAGGCAGGGAACAACCCAGAATGGGGTGCCAACCCATCGCTGGGCACACTCACACACATACACATACCTATGGGCAATTTGGCAACTCAAATCAGCCTCAGCATGTTTTTGGACTGTGGGGGAGGAAACCGGAGTACCCGGAGGAAACCCCACGACAACATGGGGAGAACATGCAAACTCCACACACATGGAACCTGGGCGGAGATGTGAACCCTGATCCCAGAGGTGTGAGGTAACAGTACTAACCACTGCACCACTGTGCTACCCCTACGTTAAACTCCTTTAGTGCTATATAAATACCCCAATATTTATTACAATAAAATAACAATGCGATATTTGAATATTTTCCAATACCATGATGTCCTAGTATATTATGTAAAATATTTTATTTCTTGTCATGCCATCCTTGTCATGCTATCCAGGTCCTGTTGTATATATTTTTCCGACCAGATTGCAATTAAAACTTGGGTCTCTTCATTTGTCCAAGCATCCACTATTACTACTTTTATCTTTTTTTACTTTGTTTATTGTTGTTTTCTGAGTTCGTACTTTTTTTCAAGACAGTGGTTGTATTGTGTTTCAGAGGCAGGCTATTTGCATACCCAATCATAAAAACAGCCTTTTAAGTCCCACCCCAAAGTACTGAAGTACCAAAGCAGCACCCCAGTCGGTGAGGCACTTGAGGTGCTGAAGTGTCTTCGGAAACATTGGAAAAACTGGCATTATCGAAGCTTGAGGGTTAGGGTTAGAACTTATTACGGGCCCATACAGTTTATCTACAAATATTATATGATAATCCCCAAGCTGTATCGGTGCCGTTTTCAGCGCCCAGGTTCTAGTTTAGCACATTATGGCACCGAGGGTTCCCCTGTCCGCTAATCAAATTGGTTGCATCCCAGTTCTAATCTCTTCAGCACAGCATGAGGGCCATACCAGCACCGAGTGACTGCGGGTAAACCGTGAACCCAATGGCAGGTAATACGCAAAGAGGCTTTGTCCGTCCCACAGCTATGCATCTATGATGCATTTCCTCTACCCCCCTTCCTTATAGCAAAATATATATAGCCTCCTTTTGTCTTCTAAATTATAGGTCAAATAAAAATGCCTTGCAGTAATTATTCTTAGCATGCAGCCCTCCACACACTAGTCCTCAGATATGATCTGCATTTGATTACCAATATCTCCCCAAGGTCACCAAGTGGACCACATCCTTTAAAATCATAGTGAATGGCCTAATTTGCATATCATTTGCATAACAGCCCTACTTGCAGGTCCTAATCTACATGTGGCTTGGCTTGAACCATTTTCACTTAAGCAGGGAAGTCGGTCTCCTCCCTGACACATGCAATATTCCGACTCACATCATAAATCTTTCAGATTGTGAATTTTAAGCTAGCTTCAACTCAGAGTAAATGTTTAGAGTTAATGTTAGACAACTTAAGCAGAAAAACAAAGGAATATATATATATATATATATATTATACAAAATGTATTTGGTTCTAAATTAGTATTATTATTTCTTATACATACCAATTGGATATAATACCTGTTAATGTGTTTATATATAAATTAACATATTATGATACATATACTCACAGAGACATAAATCAAAATAGGGAGCCCATGCCTCATGTATCAATCATCCAGCACCAGAGAAATCCTCAAATCCACAAGTATTTTCCACACCAGACAGTGTCTACATGTGATGTCAGGAGACGTCTCCCCCACCACAGCGGAGTGGAAGTGGGGTCAGGAGGTCGTGCCCCAGTCCACTTCTGTTCATTTCCCTCTCAGGAGGAAACAATGCTGTGGTGCAATGGGGGGAGGCAAAAATCGATCGCCCATGTTGCCCTCCACACGGTGCAAATGTTTGTGGACCAACAACCCCGCTCCATGAATGAGATCAGGAGGGAGAGTGAGTCAAAGAGGAAACAGAAGGACTGTAGAGGTCTGTGACTCGCTGCCCCATACTGCCACAGACTCCGGCGTGCACCATGTCCGGACACCAGTGCCTGACAGCCACAATGAGCTCCAGATGTCCGTTAAGAGAGGAAGACATGAACTCCAGTGCCGCGATGTACAGAATGAAAACAAATAAACGAGTGACCCCAAGCCAGATGGTTCTCCAGATGCACATATTGTTACATACAAAACTTAACTGTATGTGCTCCTCTGTAGCACCCTGCCAGTGCCCTTCTGTGCGCCCCACACTCATACCATCACGCACACAACGATCCACACGATTCTCATTTGCCACTTAAAGCAGGCATTAAATTCTTACGTTATCACCTTACACAGTGTTTGTTAAACAGGCCATTAAACAGATATTCATTCTCATATGCTAATTGGACCAGCTGTCATATACAGGGCGGGTAATTTGGTGAATTTGTCCACGACATATATGTATGTTTTAATTTTTGAGGCGACAACCGTCTATTTTAGTTAAACTGTATCTCTTTCATTATCTCTTTCTCTTTATCTGACATGTTCCTACAAGAGCCTATGCGGGGTGCAGGGTCTTCTCCATCTGAAGTTTGAACTTGTGGCTAATTAAAGCACATTTCAAGCAGACACCTGCATCGCAATGAAGAGCGAACGAAGACCTGAGCTCTCCGCTAAGATCTTCGAATATAATGAAGAGGAAATATTAAGTTACGGTAAAATACACTAATCAGCAGCATCTTTGAACCGTTCGCTCTCCTTTGTAACAGCTCTCAGCAGCTGCTCTGGTTAAAGCGTCACTGCGCTATAGGTCCCGTTTGAATTGATAAATTGCGGAATCCTGTTTGGTCGCGCCGCGATGGGGGAGGGGTAACTGGGGGTCGCACAGCTAGCTAAACGCTCATCATCATCTCTCGCCATTGAAATGTTAATCATACGGAGGAAATGCTTCATCTTGACAGACAGTGCATCCGATTCTAAATGGTGCTGTTTCTCTGTGAGACAGAGGGAATGGAGGTGGGGGCGGTGGGGGGCAATGGATTCCGGAGTGGGTCCCTTGAGGAGTTAATGAAGTTCATGTTTTTCTGAAGGGCAATAATTAATGCTGGGATTTGCGCTGCTTTTGGAGTTGCCAGTCTCCCATTCTCCCTGGTTTCCTTCCTCCCCTCAGAAGGCAGGGGGCGCTCTTGTGTAGCCTCCAGTTACCTCTGGGGGGAGAGGCACGCTGTCAAAACAGAAATCCTCTTTGGCTGCCCAGACAGGCAGGACTGGTGATCTCCGCTCTCGTCCGAGCGCTTCGGTTTGCAGCAGCACAAGCCAGCCGCTGAAGAAATTTCCCTCCCAGGCTCTGCCAACGAGCGTCACGTTACCTTCCGGACACGGGGCCACCATCAATATTCATGGGGCCCATTACACCACTGGCACAAGGCTGCAGGCTCCAGACGTTCCAAACAAGCGTGACCCAGAGCTGAAACGTGGGGCTACCCGCTGTTTTCAACAAGGATACGAGCTCAGATTATCCAGTAATAACACAAAATGGACTCAAGCCAGGTCTCCGGATAAAGTACAGGGCTGAAGGACAGGCAAAGTACGGCATTAAATGCATCACTGGTTTTGTAGTACTTAGAGTGAACTGGACATAATTGTGTTTTATTATTATTTTTAATCCACTTTCAGCTTAATTTAATTGCCTCCATTCGTCTTTTGCTTTATTACCCCAGATGCACAAAAAGGTTAGAAGGGATGGTACGTATCTGACACACGTTTGTCAACCAATGGTCATCTGCCATACTGCAGGGTGCACAGCAGCGATCAAGGAGGGAGGTTCTGCCTGCTCTGCAGCATTCTGCATAGCTGCAGGCCAAGAACACACTTAACGTGTCCCCTGCCATAATAATCATTACCTGATCACAATAGGAGATGACGAGACCTAGACTGAATCCATATACAAGGACTTATCTTGCAATTCAATTCTATTCAATTTATTTTCTATATAGCGCCGTTCACAACAGAGTCGCCCAAAAGCGCTTTACATGATATTGAGAGAATAGGAATAAAATAGGAAAGACAAAGAAATTAACTAAAGAAATAACTCCTTACGAAAAAGGATTCTTGTGAATATACACTGAAGCAGAAGACTTCGGTCATTTGTTCAAGTTTAACCCATAATCTGTCAGCAAGCAGTTTTGCCAAAGCTAATTTTTGCCTTCTGAATTAAGTACCTCAAGAAAGCCTTAAAAGACCAACAGAACTCTCCACTGCAGCGGCAAAACTTTTGAACACAACGAAAACAAGAATGAGAAAATCAAAGAAAAAAACAGTGGTAAAATATTCAGTTACAGCTTATAGTGCACCGCTCAAAATCTCCAGACTTCCCACCAGAAACTTTAAATGAGAATAATCACAGCAGAAGAAGAAACGAATAAATAATTAAAAACACCCGTAACCATCGAATCGAGCTCCTACAGAAGCCCACGCTGCTCAAAACAAAGAGAACAGCGTAGCCTTTTAAAGATTTCCCCCAGAACCAGAACTTTACTTTGTCTCCGCTCATCCTACTAGCGCTCATTTAATTTAAAGCTAATTTAATCACGCACTCCGCTACAGAAACGCCTCTCTGGTGAATCCATTAGCATAAAAGCATTGCATGGAAATCTGTAAACATATTAGCCAGCGTGGGCACAGGAAGGCTGGTTGCAAAAGCGGCGGGCTCACGGGAATAGTGATATAGAGGGTTGTACCTTTTCTTTTAGCTACAGAGGTGGACAGGGAGGTTCGGCGAGGAAACAATCGAACGATATCCACAGTCGAATAGCCATATGGGAAAAAAGAGAGGGAACAAGAGGGATACAACATAATGAAGATCGAGGTGGCTGGAGGAAAGGCGTTACTATGGAATGCCAATTATCCATGCAGTCATGTCAGCCCAACACGCTTAAAGCACAGCAAGGGTGGTCACAGCACGCTTCACATGCGATATGAGGCCAACCCGACACAGGTTACAGCTGCGGCAGGGAAGACATACTGTTTGTTCCGTAAAGAACTTTCCGGATACTTCGCTTTTGTTTTCAGCTAATGTTGTCTACGACAGTTTGTTGTACAAGGAAGGCATGCATTTTATTTTTTTCTGAGCTCAGAAGGGACGAACGTACATGCAGCTCATCCTGGAAAGAAAGGAAGTCAGAGTGGCAAGACAGCAACCAGGCAACCACCTGCAACGGCCAAGCTCCAAAGCCCACACGCGCAAATATCGATAATCAGGACCACATCGATAACCGACCCAAACTCATGCATGGGCAGATGCAAGCTGAGCAGCATGCAGATGGGGAGAACGAGAGATCAGTAGGAGGAGCGTACCTTGATCGCCCATCATCAAATGTAGGAAACCTTGGAAAGTAGAGGGACAGGGAGAGAAAGAGATGGATAGAGAACACTTTAGACACGCTCACCAATACAGCTTGGTATTGTGATATCATCACATGCTGTGCCAAAGAGCCAAGCATGGTTTCCATCACACTGAACCGGGAGGTTTTCAAATGGCTTGAAAACCTGCCCCCACATCTAGGAAGTCTCAGTGTCTAAGTACTGACCTTAGAATCGTGGTTATACATTGAGAAGTGATGAAATGCTTTACAGTGTATGTGCAGATTAAAACGAATGTGATTCTTGATTTTTTTTTTCTATTGTTTCATTTTTGTACACTGTTGGGTTTTTAATCCACAATTAACTAATTAAATAACAATAATAATATAGTAGTAATAACAGTAATAATGGTAATAGTCATTAGGCCTGACCGCTCCTGACCATTATCTGCAGAACTCACCTGGAGCACTCTTCTCATCTGTTGCACGTTCCGTAATAGAAGGGAGGAGAAAACAAAAAAAGGAAAGATTCCCAGTGTTAGACTCACTCTGGCACTAATCTTTGCATGGCTACCATGCAAAAAGAAAAACACCACACAGTTGCGACCATGCAGGCAGCAGCTGCAGCGCCGTGCATGTTCCTCGAACACCTGGATCGGATCTGTCCCACGCTCGCGGGGAACCAGATCATGGACACGCTGCACTCCCGACAACTTCCGGGAATATTGGGTGGGAATATTCCGTGACTGGTGTAACACAAGGTGCCCCACATACACAGAAGTGGCATAAATTCGAGCGGGCGCTGCGGCCGGCTCCCTCTGGATGGCTGAATTTATGCTGTTGTGGGGTTTGTGTATCAGTGGCTCGCTAAAGCAGACCTTTACCCTTGGGTGCCCTGTTTCCGCTGCGGACTCAAACCCCTACGCGGGAATGAGATTCTGCGTCGTACTCTCAGGGCAAACGTATGCAGTTTGCTGCTGTCGGCTGTCCCAGAACCACTCTGGCCCAGACACATCTGCAACATCTGGCCCATGCTGCGTGAGTTACCCCAACACCTCTTAGAGGTCCCCTCGGCTTTCTTCTGGGAAGCCCATACATATCAAATGTACAAAACCAACAGATTTATTTATGTTTGTATATGCGTGTTAGCGACCTTTTGCAAATGTTACCAAACCTGCCTATGTCCTACTGAAGAACAGATAAATGAAAAATAGCATTTAAAGTATACCAGGCATTAATACTTAACTGAAAGTGGAAAATATTATTTGAAATTCAGAACAAGAATCATATA
>JAAGVU020000039.1:13211991-13236311 GCA_011763525.2 Mormyrus iriodes
AAAAGAAACATATATATATATATATATATATATATATATATATATATATATATATATATATATATATATTTAGTTTCACCTAAATCATCTTTTCTGCTAAACTGAAACTTGCAGCAAAATAAATATTTTTGTCTTTAAATACTCTTTCATCTTAGATCTCATACATTTCAGCTTGTTTTGTAAACAGCTAATTAAGGAAGGAAACAAGGCTGTAATTATTAACTTAATTAAGCATTGTGCCTGGTAATCACTGATATATTATTAATCACCTTGGTTTCGAAGAGGCAGGGTTTGCTCAAAGGGTAACTCAGCATGTGTGATGCTTTGCCACATAATTATTTTGTGTTGCTGATTTTTTAAGCACTACCATCTAAGTGAGGAACCAAACTTGGTACTATTAACACAAAAATGCACACCGAGTCTACAGTAACCTAAATGTGTTTGAGGAAGAACTAGAATGTTTAAATAATTATAACAATATTGACTAAAGCAGATGTGTGTATATCATTATGTGTTTGGCATACACTCGTTCCAATTATCTAAACACCTAAATCGTAGGTTATTTAGCACAGCGTCCAACTTTAAGTCTATATAAATCCAACATAAGAAGTTCAATATGTGGTCAGTCATGTGACCAGACGCAGCCCAATCCAGTGAGACCTCACTAAGCTTTAATCCTCCTTTTTTCATGTAATTCTGAATTCTGCGCATCATTCTCAACAAACTGCAAACTTAAAATCAGTTTCAATCAGGCAAGATTTTTTTCCTCTTGTTTTCTCAATGACCTACTTTCAAAGTTAGATTACTGTAACTGTCAGTTTTTCGAAGTATATTACTTTAATCCTGAAAGCTCAGCTCTCTGAAAGCTGTTCCTCATTCTTTTAACACTTTGTCTCTCATATTCTTCAGTGAGTTTTGCTTTTATGTAACGGTTCATCTGCTGTTCATGCAATAACCTGATTTTATAATATTTAGAGTACTACAACATTTTATAACATCCTTATTATTTTATGTTTAACTCTGTCTGCTATTTATATCCACGTCTAACTACTGATTTTGTCATTTTAAACAGAAACACTGATGTGTAGAAAGCAGCACGGATCATTTTTGACTTAGATGCGGGCTCTCGCACAATCTTCCACTAATACTATATTATCCCCGTAGGGCCCACAGATTAAATATGTGTTTTATAGCCAAATGTTTATTATTTTAATCTGTCCACGGATTACGCAGCTTTACAGTCGACTCTCGCTGTGGCCGGCTCAATCATTCCCCTCGGTAAACAGACGCCTCCGACCCGGCGACTGTTTCCTAGGCCATTCCCGCCATCTGTCTGTTTTCGGAAATGCCTGAGCGTGTTGGAATGACTGCTGATCGAAAGGGGAGAAGTGTCTTTAACGCACACTCTCCCAGGGACGTGTAAACGGGCTGAATTCTCTTTTATTGGATTAGCTAAAGTGAGTTCACCTTCTGCAGGTGTTAGTACCAATTCCTCCGCTTTTTCAGAGCATCGCTGACAGCTAGCAACCTTTAATCTGTTAAACTTTCTGCGGTGGGCTGCTTCTTTATTGCACACCTTGGAATAAAAACTCTACCAGAAAACATGTTTTCAATTACCCATCCTCTCCCTCATATTTGTGAACTGCCAGTTACCCATCTTCACAGGAGTTCCTTTTTCTCATTTCTAGATTAATGTTTGCACGTGTTTTACGCGTACAGTGCATATTTTACATATCTTTGATGTAACCCTCAGGCATCTTCATACATGAGAAGCATCCTGGCAAAGGAGGTTATCTTTTTTTGGAAGCCCTTGGAATCGATGCTGGCAGTCAAATGCCGCCAGACATATTCTCTCATTTGGCTTTAATCCGCCCACACTAGAGGGTGGTAGTGAGCCAACCAGGCAAAGCAATAGGGCATGATTGATTCATTTAGTTAAAGAGGCCTCCCACTGCCCATGGGTCCGCAGCCAGCGCAGCCCTGCTGTCTCAGCTTGCCGAGACGTGGCCCTTGGAGGAAACGCCGCAATCAGCCCTGGAGTCCTAGACACCCAAGGCCCCCAACTCCTCCCAGCAGAGTGCCCTCTCCAGAGAGCCCGGTGCCTCTAAGGCACCACCGGAACAGAGACAGCAGCCTGGAGGGGTGAGTCCGCAGCGGAAACTGCTCCCCATGATAAAGTCTCATCACACTGTCGTCTTTGTCTCCCAGCCGACAGAAGTAAGGACCACTTTATGTCAGTTGTTAGGAAACAGTTACAGAAAGTCAAGTACTGTTCATCGTGTATTATCTGAGGACGTCTGTCTGTGTTTTAGATGCAATATCCTTTCCTGTCAGGCTCTTTGAGTTCATTTGTTAAAAAGAGGTGACAATAATAAAATATTTGGAAGTACATAAATACACAAGGTGAGTGTATCTCCCCATAACACGGTAAAGATACTGCATCTTAATGGAAACGGGACAGTAATAAAGCTGACAAAAATAAAGTAAGAAACAGCAGTAAGACGAGCAGATGAAGCATGTGGTGTTCAAACCAGCCTGTGCCTTCATGTTTCCGTGAAGCCTGCGGGGTGTGAACATATTTGGTAAAGACAGAGCGATAGGGTTGATCATTTCACTGTCAATGTTGGCATGAAAAAAAATATTTTAAGGGACTATATTCCTGGAAAAGAGAACAGCATTCAAACTGCATACATTGACATCACACACAAAAAAAGGCCCGTTACTGTACCTGTATATTATGTGTCTTTAGCAAAAGGGCAGTTATTTTCAGAAAAGGAAAGAGAGTGCTGCTGATGCAGAAAGAAATGGTGCTGATGGGTGGGGGTCTTTGGTCGTAGCCAGTCATCGGGACACGGCCTCTTTGACTGTCCAGCAGGAGGAGACGTCATTCACCCAGGTGCATAGCTCAAATCAGATGCTGATGCGTGGCATATAAGCCAGGCCGGTCGCAGGTAGTGCCCAGCTTATGATAACTCCAGCAGTGTGCGTCATGTTGAATTTCAATGCAAAGATAAACCAGTAACACAAATGTATTTGGTCAAATGAAAAACATGATGTGTAAGGTTGGATCTAATTACCTCCTCCTGCAATGTAGTCTGTGCTAAACATTATCAGGTATTGCTTTTAGATAAGTTAGTAGTAAATTAGTAAAATTCTTATTAGTTTTAGTTTTAACCTGCATAACATGAGAAATAACCTTATACTGCCAACTTCTACAGATTTAAAGGGACAAGAAACAATGGCCCAGGTTGTCCAAATGTATATCAGGCAGGAGAAGGTAGAAAGAGCCAGGGACAGAACTGCTGAAGAGTGAATATAATCCACGGGTGGAGTTCTGATAACAGGAAACTTCCAGAAGTGCGAGGTAGTCAGGTTTTTCGCACGGGTGGAAAGAGCTGCTCATGTGGTATTTCTGCAACCCGCACAGTCTGAGAGAGTGCGAAATGCACAGAGCAGCTAAGTACATAGAATCGCCACATCTAAACGAGCATCTTCAGGAAAATACACCGAATAAAGGTAAAAGTCAGTAGTTGTGTACTGTTTCCTGGGAGAAAATGTATTTGATAACTATGCTCCACGCCAAACACGACGGCCGTGATTCTTGTCTAAATCATTTCTGCTTTAACAATATAAGCTGTAGGGGAAAGACAGCAGAAAAGAAGATTGTGACAATCAAAGTAAATGAGGCAAAATTACCAGGACAAAAGTGAGGGAAAGCAGGGGAGATGGAGAGAAGGCTGTCAGCGAGATTATTGGCATGTAAGGAAGAGACGGGATTTTTCCGGCAGAGCAGCAGAACCAGGAAAGTCCTTTTGCACCAGGTTAGGGTTAGAAACAGACATCTTTCTTTTTCTCATTCCAGTGGAGGTCAAAGCACGTGTCAATAACTGAAAAATATGAGCCTGCAGAAAATGCTATGTTATGTAAAATGTTGGCTTAAACGGCATGCTGTCACCTAGAAAAGCTTCAGTGCTACACGAAGCCTGCAGATAGAAAGGAAGGGCATGAGCGCTCACCTTTGTCGCAGAAGCGGCCGACGTATCCCGTGTTGGTGCAGTCACAGAGCATCTCCCCTTCTGCTACGGAGCAGATCCCCCCGTTGGCACAAGGGCTTTCCGCACAAAGACCCTCCATGTCCAAGCGAACTCTATGACTGTTGATGAGTTTGGGCTCCATGTTGCCGTACTTCAGATCCGTGATAATTCCCCGGAACGGCACCTGCTCCTTGATCTGGGGCTGTGTGAGAACGGCCGTCCGGATGTCCAGAGGCACGCCCCCCAGGAAGAGGTCACTGACGATCTTCATGAACTGCCGCTGCGGTTTCACCTCGTCCGCCTTGATCTCGCTGTCCAGCTGCAGTGAGGTCCTCAAGTTGTGCCTGCTGAGCGTGGCGAAGTGCCAGTTACTGTCGTTGACCCAGCGGTCTGTTGTGACGGTGGTCTCCGCACAGTCGATGCTGAACCGCAGCTGGAGCTTCCCCTTGGCCACCGTCAGCTGCAGGAAGTCGCAATAGCCTCCATCGTCAAAGTAGAGAAGCACGGCATTGGACACGTCTGTCTTGAACTGGAAGCTGAGGTCGCTCCTGGTGCTGGCATCCCAGCGCACATAGCGGGCCCACTGCCCCGGGGCCCCCGGGAACTCCAGGCCCGCGTATAGACCCAGAAAAGTACTGATCACGAACTGCACATGGAACAAGACAACAATGGGACTCATTGTAAAGCACGTGGCCAGGGTGGGGGAGGGGTGTGCAGGAGTCCTTAACAGCACGACACCATTGACTTCACTTTGGCTCAAAGGATGATATATCCAAAATATATCCCACAGCGTCCACACAGGATATGCTGGTCACAATATAGAATCCTCTTGGCAGGACTGGAGGGGTGTAGCAACAGCAGGCAACCAAACTGAGGCCATTGAAATCCCAAAAAAGATCCAGTCACAGGGGAAAAGGCCAAGGGGCTTTATTTTCCAACAAAAAATCAGCGAGGACAGAACGTGGTCAAAAGTCCAGCAGTCAGAAGCAGGTCACAATCCTCAGTTTTCTCTGTCGACGTTCCACAGGCAAATCCGACAGGCTCGCATTGAAACGGCTCTCTGCACGTTCCAGGTTAGCAAAGATCTACTCATGTTGGCCTCGGTGTACTCTGAATTCTGGGATATGTTTGTCCGCTCCAAGATTGCCCATTTGCCATCACTGTCAAAGACAGACAAAACAATCATTATTACAGTAGACAAAATAATACTCACCAACTGATGGCATGTACTGAATATGGCATAACTGATATTTTCTGCACAATAATACAAGTGGAAAGTTTCTTTTTCCCATTTAGCTACAAACTTTACTGGCATTTATTTATATACAGGTTCTTCTTTAGTTGGAAATAAAATAGAATTCAATATTCAACTGTATGAAGAAGGTTCTAGATATTGGTGTATTGTTGGTAGCCTTCACAATTTAGCCACATTAATCCTTCGGCAATTAAAGTCTGTCAGTCAGCCATGCAGCTCCTTTATGTATCTGACAGCAAAATAAAAGCTTGTATTGGAAATCAAATTGAAAAAGAGCATCACAATCAGCAAATGCCCACCTACTCCTGTTCTGCCCCTGAGCACAGCTCCATCACCAGTTATTTACTGATCTGCTTTGTTCGTTTCTCTCTTCTGTTTATATGACTCATTGATAGATTGCGGCGGTCAAATGTGGAAAACGTTCAAGTGCAGAACTCTGACTTTTTTACTAGAGTAAAAAACTGATTCGAACTTGTCGATTTTCTATTCAACAGGATATTCAGAGCTTATTACAAAATTCATTAATTAGCCTGCCGCCGCAGATACATATCCAAAACATCGGGTTCATTCCTGTCGTTCCTCTCTTGGGATCCGAACCTATAACCTTCCGGTGATAATGGCAGTTCCTTAACTACAGCCACACCAGTTCAGCTACTCATTTACCGGTCACTTCACGTTTCCATTTCAGTGTCCAAGCTCTGAAATAGCAGATATTTCAAAAAAAAATTCAACAAATTTTCCTAAGGCTTATCATCCTCTGAGCACTTAAATTATTGGCATGTGTAAGAAATATTGTCTTTAAACCCTTTCTTTCTGGACTTAATACAGCCATTAAACAGGATGTGGCAAGCATTGACATTGTTATTATCTTGTTATTATATTATCCTATCATCATGGCTTAGCAAATGCGCTTGCAGGCACACTTTCTGAACAGGAAGAAAGTATCAAAGGCAATTCAGGGTAAGAGACTTGCCCAGAGAACGGGAGTGCAGCTATACTGTACTACAGATCCACACTTGAGGAATTTGAGCAGGAGGCCCCCACTTTCCCACCATCTGCCTGAGTGGAATATAAATAATAAGCTGGCAATAATAACCTTGCGTATACTCTTATGGAGCTGAGCGAGCGCTGAGGACAAAGCCAGTCGCCAGAGCCACCCGGCCTGAACTGCTGACGTAAATTAAGCACGGAGCTATTCAGTCCTGTAAATTGATACGCGTGTCAGTCTCCCTGTCCATCTCCTCTCTCTGCGACCGTGGTGAGGAAGAACAGGCCAGGGAAGGTGAACAGTCTAAGGTTTGCCCTGTGATTTTCCCCAATCGATCCAGACAAAACACGCCTTTCCATGATCCCCGTTGATATACGTGATTTTGCTGATGGTATTCTGCTTTTGGATTACCCCCCCTCCCTGAGCAGAATAACCAACAGAGAAACATGAGACCGATGTCAGATATTACTGTAAGCAGACTCCAGCTCCCATAATGCACTGTGTGAATGCAGCCTCAGATTGCATGAGGGACTGGTCATTTGTGTTATTAAGGCACGCATCAACTAGAGGCAGGAAACCAAAGCAGCCAACGGCGTGAGCTGCGGGAAGAGACGTGAGGCGATACCCACTCCATACGTCCCTGCAGCCGTAGATTTAGCTGTGCATGTGAGCCACCTTGACAGAAAGCCAGAGCCACTGTTACAGCGATTTTCAACATGGCCGCCCTAAACTTGCACTGCCCACCGCATCAGCCTCGCTTCGATTACTGTCTCCGTACTGATAACGAGGGCACCTGCCTGTTCTCTGCAACATAGAGATAAAATCTATTTAGACAGTGTGACTATTATAGAGAGGACTGGCAATCAATTTGTCACAGTAAAAAAAAAAAAACAGATCACACGACTGATCCTCTTAGAATGGCGAGATCAAAGGAATATATTCATCAAAATATTCCTATTAGTATATATTAAGTTCCCAGATTTCAAGGAAAAGTCTGTAGACGTCTCGTGTATTTAATCCGGTAAAAGTTGATGAGGCACATGATTGTCTTTGTATAAATTTGATGCAGGTGGGTCTTTGGCATTTGTGCTGGATATGGCAGGTCATGTGACATGCAGCCGCACGCAAAATTCACCCCTAGCATCCTCTTACCGCGGCTCTCTTACAGCGGGCTTTACGCTTACGTGAACATATTAATGACTCTCTGTTACGTTTGTTCTATTCACTAATCCTGTCAGTGAACAATTAAGTCTATGTATGACCCAAGCAATAGTCCTTCTGGTCCAAGTTTCTTACCATAAAACTGTAAATTTAATCTCTATGGCGTGTGCATCATTGTCCAATCTTATTTCGAGCCAAAGGATGCCGAATGGATTTAACATCATTATGCAAAGCGTGGGTTTTGCAATAAAGGCCTTGTAAGTGTATTCATTACAGTAAATTAGATAGATGGTACATCCATGCTGTCAGGAATGCTCTGTGTGCATGCGCACACCAAACTATCAACCACGCGTCACATCCACCAGTGAATTGTAAAAATGCTTACTAGTATTAAAATACAAAACAAAAACAAATACAAAAAGAATGCTGACCAAAACTTAAAAATAGCATGGAACTGAGTCTATTAATTGCTTCTGTCTACTGCTGGAATGTTTGAAAGCAGTCAGGCACAGGTATGCTTGGCTTTGCATGACATCACAGCCCAGGATATACAAGGAGAAATTCACCCCGGATGCCGCCATGTTATGAATCCCTGCAGCAGATTCAGATATTTCCAGTTTTTACTTTAATGTTTACCTTTTTAATCTTCTAACTGTAGCACCTGCATATGAACAAAAAAAAACACTCCATTTCCTGTTTTTCCTTGTCTTTTCTCACTTTTATTTGTAAACTGTGAAAATAATGCAATATAATAAAAAATTTAATTATATATGGGAAAATGTATTTAAATAACTTCAGCCAACTGTTAAACTCATATTATATATAACATTTCCATTTATTTTCATTTACCAGTGATAGAGGAATGAGAGGGAATCAATATAGCTGCAAATCAATGAGGAGGGGAAAACCTAATGATCCAAATCTTAATATAATTTCAAAAGAAATCGTGAAAGGAAAAAATATGTTACATATTCTTGTAACAAATTTCTATTCCAGGGCAAAAGCAGTTCATTCCGCCTTTCGGGATGTTGTACTACAGCGTAGCACGATGACTACAAAGTAGGGAAGTCTATCAAGTCACGACGGTCACGGAAAGCCACACTGACACCTAATCGATTCCTTTAAAGGCTTCCATGCTTAGATTGAATAAACCGATAAATACTTAAATACAATCATTAACAACAATTAAATAAAACAATACCAATAGTAATCGAGCACATGCTATTTAATGTCAGCGCAGGCCTATCTATGTAGCTCACGTTTCGAGAACTGTTTTTCTAACTAATTTTATGTCTTTTACAATTTCACTGGGCATTGCAATATAACTACAATAACGACCTTGTAAATGTAACCTGTTTTCATCAGACGGCTGTATACCCTCTATTAGTAGGCTATTATGATGTGAGAACTGCATTAAATACTGGTAATATTTCAATATAGGTATCAAAATCCGATTTTCTCTTGCAAGTCACATACTACATGAAAAATCCCACGGCGATGTTTAAAAAATTACTTGCGCTCGGATAGCTGTACAGTAAATACGCAGTGGTTATAAATGAAATTTATTTTATTGCTGTTAATTTACGGATGCTATCTTTTCGTTTGGTCACTCTGGGAGTCTTTGATAAACTCTTCTTGCCTCCTACAGTGACGCTTTCTAATCCCAATTCACCGGGATCAAATTGTCTCCGACTGAAGAGGGCACTTTCATTTTTACATCAAGTTGCAAGATGCACGATTTTAATGGAGTACATCGCTAGTGGCCTTTGCTTACGATACCGGGGATTTCAACTTTCTCGTTTGATCTCGGCGGGGCAACACGTCCCGGCCACAGGGAGACGCGAAACGTACCGTCCTTAGAAATATATATTCATATTTTTAGTTCCGCTTAAGCGTCTCTCAATGATCGCAGTAAGCAAGTCACGTTTAATATATTCGCGCATCAATTTCGATCAACTGTAATTTCGATAATTAATTAACGTGTAGCTGAAACGGCTTATTATATAGCCGATACCTTTGCCTTTCAAGCAAGGTTTTCAACGCCCGGTGTTCAGGACCGTAACATGAGCGCCTTTATCCCGGGATTAATTTCCCTCCTGTGTTTTATCGTCACTGTAATAAAACGCGTGTGATGTGTTTTATAGTGAAAAAAAAACAAAAAATAAAAGCAGCGGACAAAGCAGGCTGGGCTGGCTCACTTTTAACGCTCCAGTGGTTACTTGATGGGAGCCCCCTGTACCCGTGCCGCCGGCGGTGCGCAGACATGGGACGGGTTAGGCTTAATATCGCGCTTCTCCGTGACCGAAAAAGAAAAAGGTGTGTATGTGCGTGCTTTTATCAAGTGTCCAGCATGCGTGTGTGTCTTTATCAAGTGCCCACCATGTTTACGTGTGGTGTGTAAGTGTGTCTATAAAGTGTCCACGTTGTGCGTGAGCGTGGGTATCTGTGTTTTAATGTTTTTTTTTTTAATTATTTTAATTACCCCAAAGCGAATTATCCTATCCGATCAGCCGTATAGACAAAAAAAACATCTGCCCCACTTTCTATACCGGTGGTTAACGTGATGGTACAAGTGAAGAACTGTCTTTGAGTTGAAATCCTGCAGGCTTTAAGAAACTGTTTCACTTTTAACGGCTGAAGCCATCTCATGGAATTGTACGAGTATATACACCCTGTTCTCCTGGAAACGAATCGCTAAATGTAACAGCCGATCGTTATTCTTTCTACATACAGACGTAGTAGGCTAATTTAACCATTCAGTGTAACACTAGAAATAGACGGCTGTCCCATCAGCTGTAGCCGCCCCATAGCAAATGTATAGTGTATATATATATCGATAAAACAAATCAAGAAAAAGTTTAAATATATCAGAAGAAACCATTGATAGTTATATACAGTTATTTTATAAGGTTATATATAACATCTCATCTAATAAAATAACTCCTTACCTGAGTTGCTGCTACAGAATCCAAAACAAGGAAAGATTAATCCAGAATAAAAACTGACGGCAAAAGGGACCTCAGAGTGCTGGCTTGGATCTGGCGTGGTGAATGATACGGGCCGAGGCTATCCAACTGCCCCCGTCCCCGCTACAGAACATCACAGGGCTGCGATCGTTCTCCGCCGCAGCCGAAAGGTGATCGCCAGAGCTCCGCGCAAACACGCACTATAGGCCCGCCTTTTATAGGAAGACACGCCTTTTATACCACGTCCGGGGCTCGCCTCCGAGTGACGAAGCGGTCGGAGCAACGCCTTTTAAATGGCGCGCCGGGGACTGAGCGAACCGCGAGGTGCGCGACCGATCTCTCCTCATAATTAGCGCAGTCATAGAAAATCATTTAAACGCTTGCGTGTCATTAATGACCCATGAAGACAGCGGACGTAATACTACTTGAGGATTGTCTTCATTCTGTGCGAAAAGAAAAGGTTCAATTTGCTCCCGAATCACGAACTTTTAAAACAGTCGATTCAGCACCTTGGACAGGGCACGAAACTGTACGCCCACGAACACCGGTGACTTTTCTTCACCGAAACACGACGCAGCAGCCATAAACATACATCTGATAGGCCTAAATGTAATATTTACTTATAAACTGTTACAATATGTGTTTTTTTATTGTTTGCTAAAAGAGGGAATCTCATTGTGTCCACTGTGTACAATGATGAATGGTATTCTGTTCTTTCGACTAAGGTGTCCCCTGCCTTGGGCCCCACAATTCCTAGGACAGGTTGCAGGCTCACTGCAACACCCTAGAGGAAAATACTACTCATAGTATTTAGAGACTATATAAAACTTAAACAGCACTAACCGTCAGGGTTACCTTTGTGTCTTTCTCAATGTCAATGCTGGTGTAAAGAGCAATACTGTGGAGCAAGCCATTTGGAGGGTCAAGTTTACTGTCCCAGACAGGGCACTTAACCCAAATGGATTCAGTAAAACTCAACAGGAGGACTATAAATGGGAGATGTGTTAGACCTGGGATGCTTATATGATCTCAGATGAGGACATTTGCCAAGCTGATAAATAATGTAACGTAATGCTGGATGCAGCCATTTACTTTTCACAGGACATGGCGCCTTCTCAGAGGAGCAGTGATGGTAGAGTCGTAGTGCCAATTAACCTGCTCTCAGCCAGCTAAAAAACAATGACGGCTCCTCTCAGGGCAGCCAAGCGGCTTCTCACAGACAGCTTAGAGTTGTGGTTTAAAATAGTAATGTGACCCTTCTCTTAAAGGAGCCTGCTGCTTTTTTTTTTTTAAATCCCTAGCCTGCTCTTTTCAGTTCAGGGGTCTTCATGTCCTGCACAATTAATTCACTTTATGGTCAATTGCATTCTTTGCCAAGGTCATAACTTTCAATGAAATAACATAAGAAAGGTCATAAAAGTGACCAAATGCATATGCATTCCGCGGCACTCTGAGTGGTACTGCAGCCTCACGCTTATACGGTTGTGAGTTTTTTCCTATCCCTGCTCCTGTGTGTTGAATTCACATGTTGGTTTCCCTTGGCTGCTCCTACAAACTATAAACATGTGGTTAGGTGAAATCTTGGCTCTAAGTTACCCATAGCATCCTGCCCAGGGTGTGCTCTTCCTCTAGGCCTGTACTTGCTGGGATAGGAACCAGGCTCATCAGGAACCTGTGCTGGATATGCGCAGTGGAACTTAGATCCACAGATAAACATTTACATCGTAAGACAATGGTATTTTTTATCAAGACAATAGGAATGTGATTCTTTAAAAACACATAAATAAAAAAGGTAGATTTGGCAGTTACTCCACTACATTGACAAATGAAACTTTAGATGGTGACATTGTATCACCCACAGTGACACAACAGAGAAGCTGCTTTTCCAGGTTTCCAGCATTAAATAAGCTGGATTCTGTCTCTTACAGGCTGGTTGGGGGAAGATCAAAGCTGATCTTGGGGTGAACACATGAGGTGGGCTAAAGGACTAATTAAACTTGGAAGCTTATGGTAAGATGAGGGACTCCGCTAATGAGAGTGTAGATCACTGCCGGGACGGAGCACAAAAATACATTTAAGTATTAAAAAAAGCGAGTGCTTTGCATTGGATTGGTAGGTAAGTTCGCTCAGCGAGCTGTGGTCAGTTTGGAATTTCTAGTAAGTACTTCCATACTCCTGCAATAGGAATTTAAATATGAATTTGAATTGGAAGAGGCTGTGAGATATATGATTTGAATGTGAAATAAAGATGGAATTCATTTTAGGGAAGTTCAATGAAGTCTGAAGGCCTAATTTATATCGTATAAATGGTATGTATCAATATAAATAGCATTTTTCAATATCAATAACCAGTAACTGCAGTGACAAAGTTAAATATATCAGAAATACACTATTTTGCCAAAAGAATTGGGAAACCCCTCCAAATCGTTGAATTGAGATGTTCCAATCACTTCCATGGCCACATGTGTATAAAATCAAGCACCTAGGCATGCAGACTGCTTCTACAAACATTTGTGAATGAATGGGTTGCTCTCAGGAGCTCAGTGATTTCAAGCATGGTACTGTGATAGGATGCCACCTGTGCAATAAGTCCATTTATGAAATTTCCTCGCTACAAAATATTCCACATTCAACTGTTAGTGGTATTATAACAAAGTGGAAGCAATTGGGAACAATTGCAACTCAGCCACGAAGTGGTAGGCCACGTAAAATCACAGAGCGGGGACAGTGCATGCTGAGGCGCACAGTGTGCTGAAGTCACCAACTTTCTGCAGAGTCTAAAGCTACAGACCTCCAAACTTCATGTGGCCTTCAGATTAGCTCAAGAACAGTGCGTAGAGAGTTTCATGGAATGGGTTTGCATGGTTGAGCAGCTGCATCCAAGCCTTACGTCACCAAGTGCAATGCAAAGCATCAGATGCAGTGGTATAAATCACACTGCCACTGGACTCTAGAGCAGTGTAGTGTTCTCTGGAGTGACGAATCACGCTTCTCTGTCTGGCAATCCGATGTACGAGTCTGGATTTGGCGGTTGCCAGGAGAATGGTACTTACTTGACTGCATTGTGCCAAGTGTAAAGTTTGGCGGAGGGGGGATTATAGTGTGGGAATGTTTTTCAGGGATTGGGGTTGGCCCCTTAGTTCCAGTGAAAGGAACTCTTAATGCCTCAGCATACGAAGCCATTTTATACAATTTCATGCTCCCAACTTTGTGGGAACAGTTTGGGGATAGCCCATTCCTGTTCCAACATGACTGCGCACCAGTGCACAAAGCACGGTCTATAAAGATATGGATGAGCGAGTTTGGTGTGGAGGAACATGACTGGCCTGCACAGAGCCCTGACTTTAACCCAATAGAATACCTTTGGGATGAATTACAGCAGGGACTGCGAGCCAGGCCTTCTCGTCAAACATCAGTGCCTGACCTCCAAAATGCTCTCCTGGAAGAATGATCAAAAATTCCCATAAACACACTCCTAAACCTTGTGGAAAGCCTTCCAAGAAGAGCTGAAGCTGATATAGCTGCAAAGGGTGGGCCAACTCCATATCAAAGCCTATGTATTAAGAATGGGATGTCATGTGTGGTTAAAGGCAGGCGTTCCAGTGCTTTATTTTTTTTATTATTTATTATACTATATAGTGTATTTCAGACATTTCACTTTAAAAAACATACTTTGTATAAGTTAAAACAGATACTTGGGTACCCAAAGGCAGTCAATGGGGTTTTATTAGAGGGAACCAGCAAACCCACAGGGAATTGATGGGGTAAATTTGTGGCTGGGGTCCCAGCGGCACAGAAATCTGAACTCTGGAGAGTTAGTCTAATGAACACACAAAGAACAGGTGTCATGTGGGACGTGACGGAATAAACAACTAAATAAAATGAATTTCAAATTCTAAAAACAGTGAACAGAATATGGTTTTAGAAGATGTATGATTATGTAAAGATTTTTGGTGTGATTTTGTGAGTAATTAATAATGATAAAATTATTACTTAGTATAAGAAAAGACAAACTGCTGAAAATAGTTCCTGACTTGATCTAATTACATTATTATTTGAAGTACTGTATTGTTATTGCTGCAGTTTTTAATGCCATGATTTTGGAATCTTAATGAGGTATTCCTTACTTTTAATTAATCTACATAAGTAGAATTTCTTGGAATTAGATTCAGCTCCCTGTAATTATTACCTTCCTCAGTTATTTAGCTTTCAATAACAAAAATAGCTAAATAGGTACTTTTACTGAAGCAGTGCTGCAATTTTATTTGTTTTTTTTTTTTTTTTTATTCTGTGGTGAAGGTATGCAATTTACAAACATTGATGCAATTAAATACTATTACACAAAGAAATACTTATTACATTTATTATCTTGCTTAATCAGCAGGTTTTCCTCTGTTGGACTTAAGCATGTGACCTGCTGGCCACCCTCATAACCAGCCAATTATCCAGGTCCCAAGGAAGCCCGCAGTGGAGCGTGTAACCCTGCTGTTCTTCTGTGCCTTGTGCTCCTCCTCCCTGTGTCAGGCCCGTTTAAATAGGCTCTGGTATGACCTGCCGCTGACTCATTGCCAGTTAGGTGGCCAAAGAATTGGACAGCCAATGGCAACTCCCTTCACTTTATTCTGGGCAGATGTTGTGTTTCTGTTAAAGGCAATGTGTACTACAGACTTTAAATTTAACTTTATCCAGCGCTTATGTTCAAGGCCATGAAAGCTCATTCCAATATTTTCATATTTCATGGAACACCTATTATACTAAAAACGAACATCAATGCTTTTTGTGCAATTAAATATATTTAGGTTTTTCCATAATAAATCGATTTGGATCTCCATTCTGACTGGGTAATCTGTAATAGCACTTGAAGTCTATGTTAAATTCTCCTTTTTGGTTTGTGCTTTCACAGGAAACCTTCTGAGTCTGAATCACTCTGGTCAGGATGCAAAGGGAGACGTGATTTTTGTGATGGGAGGAAGGAGCAGGAGATTTATTTTTTGTGGGGGGGGGGGTAAAGTCAGTTTAATAAAGTCAACGGGGGAGCAAAACAAGAAGGAAGCCATTGTCATGTGAGGAACAGGAACACACATGAAAGCAGAACAGACACTGAATACCAGACGAGCAGCAGTGGGGTGAAGGGGTCCATATGGGATCACAGGCGCTGACAGAACACAAATCTGGGTTTGCCATTAGGAACAGCAATACACCACCCCCACCCCCCCGAATGACAGGCTGCAGACAGACCCAAAAGTCTTCACAGTCCTGCGAAGGCCTGATCAGTCTGGGCCACTTCTCCCACAGCATGCCCCAGCTGGGGAAAAGGGTCACAGCCAGTCATGTTCAAAGTACATTTATACAGGAAAGTCCATGCGCATACAGAACCTCCAAAGTGTCCTGACTCAGCATGTCATTTCCATGGTGTGTACTTCAGCAGTATGCAGATTTCATACGGGCACACTAGACCCCATACAAAGAACACACCTCAGGCCTATGGGACCCCGAATGGCATGTTTGCACCGATCTCACATCGCAAAGGAAATTTCTGCGTGCCAACTGCCCCCCCCCCACCACCATGACTAGCTTCCTGTCGATTCAGTTTCTTCAATATAAAACCCAGCAGGGTACGGCCCCCCAGCCACCTGAACAATGGCACTGAATAATATCGGATGCCAGCTGCAGAGCGACACGCCACCCGAGCCGCCGGCCTCACCACCTTATTATCGCATGGCAAAGGTGCCCGCGGACGAGCCGCTCATGTCGCCGGTGCCAGCTTCGGCAGCATTGGATCAAGCTGACCCGTTTCCAGCCGACTCATACTGAACTCAGATTGGGTTTAATTAACAGAACGGCATGATAGCAAATAATCCTCATTAAGTTATAAACAGTTTTAAATGCCATAATTATATTTATTTTTCAAGGAAGTGGTGAATAGTGTTGTTTCGGGGCCGGACTGACCATCTGCCATACCGGGCATTTTTCCAGTGGGCCGATGGATGAGAGGGCTGGCAGAGTTTATTATGAGGGACCCCAAAGTCCAGGGCCAAATTCCCAATCCAGTTCTAGATTGTTTCAGCATTTTTTGTTACTAAGAAATAAGTACATGTTAAAATTCCAAAAACACATTATCCAACCGCTTATCCAGTAATGTATCACAGGTGGAGAAACACAAAAACATTGAATAAAAAGCCAAAACGGTTTTGCTCATACTTTAACTAAGTTAAGCCAAGTTAAAGTCAGATGGAATTGGCCCATGTCGGCCGCGTCCTCGGTACGGTCATCCCCTAAGGTGCTGAGTCACCATCTCTCCTGGTTCCTAGCGGACGTAACTCAGCTTCAGGAGCGGGGGAGCGTGTCTTCCTCACGCCTCATTACCGAGGACATCCATCGGCTGTGCGTGCTCTCCCCGCGGCTTCCCCCAGCGTTCCCTCCACCCAATCCGCTGTTCACCCGAACGGTATACCGATTCACGATCCTCGCTCACTCCGTGGCTGCCCCCCCACATGCCTGCGCCTATATATATATATATATGTTTGTCTGCTATCAAGGGGAGTGCTGTGTAAACATGAGCACTCTATAAAAGCCCCTGAATTACATTCATAGCCATTAAAATGTGGGGCCGCTCGTTATCACAGACGTGTACTGTCAGACCGTAACAGATTGCTGACATCGGAGGTAAAAAGTGCCTACGAGTGGAGAAAAAAACGGTAGATTATTAGTATTCTTATGGAGTCACATAAAATAGCAATGGTAAAACATAGAAAAGATTAAAATGCAAGTTAGTATAGTTTGGTCAGCTCTGTTTATATTTTATTCGTATCTCTCGCTGTTTGCTTTTGCACCAGGAGCAATCTGGCTCTTCCTGCTCTTATGTTACTGTTGGGTGGCCTAGGTTTTGTTATAAAATGGTTCCTTCATATACACTTTGAATTAATGTAACACTAGGCTCAGGCGGTAAAATTAATTTGCTAGTTAAGATGAGTGCCTGCTTGCCTGACTTCAGGGCTGCAGGGTCGCAGCAGGCCGCTGCCAGGGGGTGGTCATCATTAGCCCCCCACCTTGGACATTAAATTCATTTTCAGCCGCTCACTTCCAGCTGAAGAAAGTCATACGTAGCTAAAGTGTACCTCGCCCCCCCCCCAAGCCTCCAGAATGATCTGCAAAGATGGAGCACGCACCCACTGACAAATCGCAGGTGTGCACGTCCTCTGTGATCTAAGTGCCATGGAAGTCTGTGTTTTTAACCTGCTCTGACATAGTAAGCCAGTTTTCTAAAGCACTTTTAGAGCATATCTCCAGGAAGGTGCAGTGCTCAGAATCCAAATAAATGAAGAATAAGAGGAAAATGTATTATTAAATAGATAGCAGCAGATAGAAGCAAATACCCACTGATGGCCCTTGTGTCGCCACAGAGGTGGATTTTTAAGGCAGCCTGGCCAATCAGACTACAGTAGAGATGAAGCCATCAGTGATGGAAGGGTTAAGCATGACATCCAAGTGCAGTCAATAATTCATCAGTATACATAATATCAATGCTAATTTTACTGCTCATTGCATATTCACTGTTGTCAGGCACTTAAAAACTGCAAAATGATTATTGCCAGTTTTGTTTAATTACGTCTGAGAGGCTCACGGTTAAAAGCGACCTTCATAAGAGATAAATTGGTCAGTCCCTCTCTGGGGACAGATGTCAGGTTAAGTCATGGAAGCTTGAATATTTGGGGTCGAGAGTAGCTAGAAATGCCCAGAGTGGTCAGTGGCTCACTGCTCTGAATTCACTCTGTTTACACAGTTTTCTCATTCATAACACAGAAGGTCATTTTAGGTGCCACCCTTTTGTCCTTAGTCTACCCATAGATCTCCTGGTGGTCTCCTGTAGTACAGGTAGCTCATGTAGAACAGAAGGATTAATCAGAACTTTTATTCCTGGTCACCTTGGCCAGGAAGCCCTGTAGTATCATAGCACGCTTACATTTTATCACTGTACAACTAATTAAAAAGCAATACTAAACTTAGTGATTTTGTAAGTGCACAGGTCCTGGCAAAGCAGTTTTTCATATAATGTTTCCCAAATTTTCAGAATGGACTGGAATCCCATTTAGGATGTGCCCCTGTCTTGTTCTTTACACTGCCTGGGAAAGGCTCCAGGCCCCTGTGACACCTTCAGCAGGATAAGTGGCTAGAAGAGGGATGGATTTTTCAGGAAATTAGATGTGCCAAAACTTTTTGGAGTTAATTGTATCTGATTTTGAGTTTTACCGGAGCTGTGGGTTATGAAACATAATTGCACAAAAAATAAAATAAAAAAAATAACAGAAAAAGATAAAATAGACTTTGTATGTGTGTCATTGTAGGCATGTGGTTTACACTGTTCAAGTCTACGTTTAACTAGAATAACCAGGATTCCCAAATTAATTATTCCACACACTCCACATGTTCTTGAGTAAATGTACCAAAACATGGCATAGTGCTTGGCCACTCAGCCAAATTAATGACTAAGAATTAATACTCAGCTCTAGAAATTCACACTTCACATGCAGAAGAATGCCGACATCAGGGCTACTGGGACAAGCGCAGTGTAAAAATCACCTTGGCCTTTACGAAAGGCTAATCAGTGATTGTTATCCTCAGTACCTTTACAAAAGGCGGTATTGTTGGGCAACCGTGCTGTCCTAGGAGCTGTGAGGCATTCGGCGCACCCCCTAGTCTTACACGGGGTTCAGTGAAACGCACATGCAGTATCAAGGCCTGGCAGGGAAGGCACATTGTTTTCCCAAGACGGCGCTCCCTTTATCAGAGAGCCGGCTGAGGAGCCTGTCAAAATGACACCATTGTTCCGAGCCAAACTGCAGCTGAATAACCGTCTGAATAAAAGTCTGTGAAACAAAAGGGGAAACGGGACGGACAGGGGGGAGAGGAGAGGTACAGAGAAAAACATGAAAAATAAACAAAACGAAGAGATGGCATGGAGGAACATCATGAGCAGGATGGAGGAAGTACATAAGGACTGGTCTTCCTCACCTCACCGATGATCGATCCTCTGTCCCATTGCGTCTCAGGCCTCCCTGCACCATCTCTGAACCCGCATCACTTTCCCCTGAAGCTTAGTGCTGCTGACGGTGACTGTGGAGACACAGACTCATAAGATCTGTTTGTTCATGGATAAAATATGATGGACTGTAGTTTGTGTCAGAATTCAGGACTAATAAGACGACTGAGTGGATCTGAACCGCTCCAGTAAATACACAGCTAACATACAAGATATATCAGTGTTCATGGCTGTCAACATCTGCTTAAGAGGCACTGGCCTCAGTCATCTACCTTTGTGAGGGTAGAGTTCTTTTCAAAAGCCTTGAGGCCGTGTTCCACAGGTTCCTCTGTCCGTACATGGAGGCAGCTACAGCTTCTATGCTTTGCAGCCTGGCCAGTCATATTTGAAATTGAGGAAGTAATTAACCTGAATTGCTGACAAATATCCCATTATATACGTAAAGCAAAAAAATGTGTATCTGCTATTTCAGTAATAACAAGAAGAAAATTATAATAAAGTTTTGCCAGTGGATAATGTTAGTGGTGACGGAAGGGAAACACCTGCTTCAAAGGTGCACATTTCTATTCTTTCCCAAGGATATCTGGTTCTATATTTGACGTACCCGACACATGCTTGTCAGATCCCCAGCCCACAGCGAATCAGCTCACACTGCAGAGAAGGGCAGGCTGCCGGCTGCCGGCGTCAGCATGACGAACAGAGTTTCTGAGACTTACTAAAACCTGCCATTGCTTGGCGAGCATTGTCACTAACGCTCAAACCTCAGTCCAAGGAGCTCAGAAGGTGGCCGTAGCTGAGCAAGCTGCTGTGAATGACTGCGGGAGGGTCCTTTAAATGCCGATCACAAGCTGGTCATAGCTGGTTCCTCCTGTGCCACCCATCAGCTGGTGTGTAGGTGAGAGGGTAAGATGGTGTAAGCGCTGAAGGTTCTCTCAGCATCATCGCAAAATGCCTGGCGAGCACCATGACAGGCCCCCGCCAGGGGCTCCTGGCCGACTCTCAGAGAGCGGAGTGCATGTTGGGACGCCAGTACCGGATGGATTTGCACACAGCTTGCCATCTTTCTGCCAGGAGAACTCATGGTTCTCGCTTAAAATGGATTCTTACTTACAGTTATTGCAAGCAATTAAAATTTATGACAGCAGGCTTAAATTACCATGCATGAAACAATATAAGGCACAACTATTTCGGGCAGCAGTGAAGGAAGCGTCATGGTTGAATGCGCATACAGATTTACAGCTTTATGCATAGCGAATGCTATCCTGCGTAAAGCTGAAATTAGCCAAGGAGTAGTGAATATCAGTTAGCAGGTGCAAAGGTGAGCCCCCTAGGCATTCTGGGAGATCGGACATAGGGTACCGTGGTGGGTCAGTGACATCAATGTATCCTAATACCTCCAGGGTTTCGGGGGGTGGGGGAGGGGGTTATATTCCAACCCACTTTGTTTGGATGGAGTTAGGAAAAAGCTGTGGTTTCTAAATTGCTTACAGTAGTACAGCAAGTCTGTGTGCGCGTGTGTGTGTGTGTGTGTGTGTGTGTGTGTGTGTGCCCTTCTATAAACTGGCATCCTGTCCTGGGATGTCCCCAGCCTTCTGTGCTGTGCTCACTGTGCCCCTCTACTGGATAAGTGGGTTACGGTTTCCTCATCACCTGCCACCGAGTGCCAGAAACTCATCCTGACAGCTCGAGTTTCAATGTCACCTGCAGCTAATGATTCACACTGATGCTGATGTTCCTCAGTGCCATGGGCTTCAGCTGAGATGTACCTCTGCTGCAAAAACCAGCGGCACTTTTCGTTTGTTTCTAATTTTTTTTTCTTTTCAAGGCATTTGCTATTGTCTCACTGCTAATGGTTATGTAACGTTAGACCAAACTGGAATGTCACGGCTAATTGTACCTGTAATACTCTAAAAACACCGTAATCTATCAAAAAGCTGGTCAGCCAGTAATTTCAGCATCTACTGTGGGCACAGTAGTTGGACAGAGTAGGTGCATGTTTGAAGGGGGGCTATGGAGGTGATCCTCACTCAACACCACTGCAATTCTTACGGTCTGTATGCTGAGTCACTGCCTACCCAGAACAGTAACACGCTGCCAGCAGACTCCTCGTGGATCTTCACAGGAGTTTCTGGGCTTTTCTTGGGACAGAAACATTATGATGGGCCAGTTATGAGCATGTAACATATTTTAACCCTGCCCTATGAACAGTGAATGGAGCTTGTGCCTTTCCGATGGACTCTTCCAGAAAAAGGACCTCTTTTAAGTAGTGGTGAATCCGTGCATGTTCCTTCTGGGCTGCACGGTGACTTTCACTTAAACCTCAGGCAGCCGGCTCTGACAGCTTAGCTTAGCAGCTCTTGGAGGGCCCAGGCTGAGGGAGTTTATAATTCAAGTCATTCCCAGATTGCCTAAAGCAGACGTGGCTTTGAAGTTTACCATCGATACTATCTTCCACTCCATCGAAATGCCTTCCAGAACACCGAATGCCATTCAAATCAACAGTCGGCTTTAGGCAACATTTAATATCCACATTAGACGATTACAGGAAATTCAATAATTATCCTTCACTCTGAGACGCCAAGTGCCAGCATGTGATTTTGTCACCTTGACCTTATTTCTTATGTTCAGTACAGCAAATAATGGGTGGTGGAGGGGAGGAATCAATGTCCCATTTAAACAGAGCTCCTTACATCCGAATGAATGTGCGATTATACCACACACCCTTTGTAAAGGCAAAAAACTGATGACTTAACTGATAACTAATTATGGGTCAGTGAATGGGTTGCTACATATATTATTAACTGTACAGAGGAAGTTTTACATGATTTTGGAGGGCTAGAATATGTGGTCTGGCTAGAAATGAATTTGAACTTTTGCGAAAGAGGTTTTAAACTTGATTCCGTACATCTTGAATAATCCATCTTATTACAATCAGTGGTGCTGAATGGAATTTCATTTCTCATCTTTGGGGTGGAATACTGTTAAATTTAAATAGCTTGTGTCTGAGACCATTCATGCTGTCGTGTAGTCGGAATCCGACTTATCACTCTGAGGACGTTAACCGTGATCAATAGCAGGATGTTCTACGTGGTGACATCAGTCCAGTATGTGCAATTTCACAGCGCTGTTTCAGAAAAGTCATTTATATTTCCAGCACTTCTCAGCTGTTAAGGTACAAAGTCAACGTTGTGTGTTTAATTAAATGCAAGTAAAAATCATTGGATATGCAGGTTTAAATTCAGTTGTTTCTGTGGGTGGATAAAGTCAGGTTTAAAAATGGATTTTGAGGTTCTCTTTTTTTGGTGAGAAAAAAATGCTGCGCCCTTCAGTTTTACTGAAAAATTACTGTAATGAGGAGCCCATATGTTGCTCCAGACTGAGAGGAAGATGGCCCCACCCACCACGATATACCTGAGCATATGTCAGAACGCAGAACAGACTCCTTGAGATGCAGGACTGGAAAGTGGGCCTGCCTAGAGTGCACATAATACCCATGGGTGTGGCGTTAGGGGAGGCGAAGGGTGTGTAAAAGTCTGTGTGTTTATACAGATGTGTGCAAATTTGTTTGAGTGTGTGTGTGTGTGAGAGTGTTGTGGGTGTGCCCTCGCTGAGTTATTTCTGGGCGATAAAACGCTATGGCGTCACAGTGGCTGCGGACATTCAGAGCATCAAAAGCTCCCCAGTAACTTTTAATTCTGACTTACGAGTGAAGCCCTTCTTGGGAAGGCGGCATGATGCTACCGCTTCGTGTGACGTGAAGCTGGTGTCACGAGGAGCATGGGAGGTGAGACGATGCTAAACGCCAATCAGACGCGAAGTTCAGCCTGCGTCTGGGGACGCTGCAGCGGAGGCACATGGTTATTCCAGCCACGGAGCACCTGCAAATTAACGCAGTACGTACATGTGAAGGTAATAATATTGTTAACCAAGGGTGACCTGCTCGCACCTTGGACTTCCCGGGGCTGGCACATTTCCATATATGGGAGATGGGGGGGGTTTAGGCGCTTGTTCCGCACATTCCATTTGTGCCACCCTTCCTTTATTCTTACAGTTATTATTTTTAAGACAGACCCACTAATGGGCAAGCAGTGTTTTCGGCAATGTGGAGCAAGCCCACACATTCTAATAATGGAGGTGTCAAGGAGAGCAATTGACTTAGATATTTTGTTGCCATTTTTATCTAAGTAGGCAGGACCAGAAGCCAGCTGTTGGAGGTGATTCAGATGGAGAGAGAGACAGATAAGGGGAAGATAGAGGGGAGATCAGTCAGGAAGGATGCTAGCTGGGTTAAGGGGGCTGCACAAGTCCAGCCTTCACTGTCCTGCGTGGGGCAGGTAAAGAAATCCCTGAGCATCCTAAACGCTTTGCAATCCAAAGGGGCAGACCCAACACACACACACGTACATGAGATATCCAGGTAAATATGCATCCAAACCCAACCAAGGGACACTGCATCCACATTCATAAAACTGAAAGTGTTGCATCAGAGTTCAAGGTAAACACGCCTCAGCCTGCGTGAAACCTGGGCCTTTCTTGGCCTCACCAAACGCAGAACCCTTTACCGTGGTACGCACCACAAAATACCTTCTGAGGATGCTGTTGAGAGGCTTTCTGTTTTTCATGGAACAGGTTCTGTCTCCATGTGAGTAAGTTAATGTGATAAGTTATTGTGATAATGATAATAATACTGCAATGGGTTGTTGCCCCGTCCTGGGTTATTCCGTGCCTTGCACCCTTTGGGATAGGCTCTGGACTTTGTGACCATGCATTGAGTAAGTAGGTATAGAAAATGACCCCTAGATAACAACAACAACAACAACAACAACAATAATAATAATAATAATAATAATAATAATAATAATAATAATAATAATAA
>JAAGVU020000039.1:13236411-13266537 GCA_011763525.2 Mormyrus iriodes
CAACAACAACAACAACAACAACAACAATAATAATAATAATAATAATAATAATAATAATAATAATAATAATAATAATAGCAATACATAGAAGACAAGGCAGATATAAATACCGTAGATATAGATATAAAATATATAAAGCAGGAACAGACAAACCATAGCAGTATTTTTTTGTGGAAAAGGTTGCAAAATCCTGACAGCCAATAGCTTTGCCAATCCCAGGAGGAGGAGGGGCATAAAGAAAAGCACTGAAAAAAAATACAGAACAAACGGAACATACAGGCCTGAAGCGGAGAATGAGAGCTTCTGTAGGTAAACGCATGCCCCCTGACTGCAGCAGCAGTATGCCCGAGGTGATGCCACCGGCCCCGTTGTCTGAGCAGCCCGACTCACTCTCCCCTGCGTTGGCCAACCCCCCCATCCCACCCCGTGCTGCTTTCCCAAACTGCCGCTCAGGACAGCTCTCGGTCCGAAGTCAGTGCTTCCAGATCTCATAGCCTTTGCACCACCTGCCAGGCCTCCGATGCTGACATTTAAAAGGGCGCATTCCACGCAGCTGATCACAAACGATATCAATGGTAATGAAGCTCCAGCCACAGTAAGGAGCGAATGCAACATGGGGGACACAAACAGCGCAGCTGCGCAGCCACGCATAATGCAAAAGCAGAGACAAAAAATGGCCACAGCTTTAAACGCATGGGCAGTAAAAATAACTTGTGTTCTTCACACCATGCTGGAGATAAAGACTTTCACGATGGACACCCTTCGCAGTGGGATGCTGCCCCTGGGGAATGTCAGCAAAGAGGAACTGCTAGCAGGAAGCCATTAGGTGTCCACCAGAAGCTGTAACAGCATTAGCGAGCGGAAAACAAATGTCCTTTTGGCCGTTAGCGTCGGCTTTGTCCTGGTGTCGCGGCATAATGTCAGGGACGGCACACTGAGGACATTCTCACCACCCCTGGCTTGATAATGATGTTAAAAATCTGTAAATATTACCAAAATGTCCCAGTAAATGCTCCGGGTGCTCTGTCCTCCTTCTGCACCAAAATTTAAATAAAAGAAAGTGACATTCAGTTGAGAACCTATTTTTGCCACCATTTTGAGTTGCAGAGGTGGGATTCAGCCTTGAATGTGGGTCATCCTGGTCATTGGGAGCAGCACTGCATGATTTTTGCTGCCTGGTATTTGCTGCATGCATGTGCTCATGTAACTTCCATATAACGCGACAGCAGATTGAATGCTTAATCCCATATAATCACGAAAAAAGGCTATTATGTTGCCATAGAAACAGGACGAGATTACGATGACCCTGCTAGGCATGATATCTGACACAGCAAAGTAGGGCACTGAAGCGTGGCTGACAAATGTGTCACCATTTGACGTCTATTAAGCTTTTTTCTTATATCACATGATATATATCTATATCATGTATATAGTATAATGTATATACGTACATTTTATATGAATTATATACATGTTGTGTGTGTGTGTGTGTGTGTGTATATATATATATATATATATATATATATATCCATTTTGTGCAACTACTTGTCCTATTCAGGGTCATGGGATTTTATATATATACACACACACACACACACACACACACACACACACACACTGTATATATGTATACGTTAATTGCATCAGGCTTCCTTGTGGAATTTCCCATCAAAATTTCCCCTTTTTATTGGATTATTCCACACCAATGATCTACTTGAGGGTTAGCCTCAAGGGGTGTCATGTGCCTGGCACACATTAAAATGAAGTCCACGATTCACCCGGCCGCCCTTGTTTACTCTAAAGGTGTCTTGCCATATATTTTGTTCACAGCCACTAAGGTATCACGTAATTTGTTGTGTTATCTAGCTTGCCATCAATTGATTACTGGTGATGTGGACTGTTTATTAGGCAAAGCCTGCATGCTAATATTTATAGACATGCCTAGAGAATAGCTCTGCACTTGATTTGATTTTTTAAGCTTTTACTAATACATACAATTTCTATCCAAATCTAATAACTGGTCTAAATCATACAGCTCAAGCACGAGTGAAGTCTCTCTTTCAAGTTTTGTCAGCATCTTCCAGGCCTTAACCACAACCTGACTTACTCACCATAATGTCCACTCCAAATTCCACACTACAGAACACCTCTGACATCACTGAGAGGCTGGACTCCTGTCTTTAATGCTGCTGACTTTACCTCAATGAAAAAGACTTGAAGGATCTTACAGTTGACCACTTAACCACAACGACGACATCCTCCAGTTTCGTGTTGACTCGAATCAATACACTTCAGGACATGAACTCATTAGAATCATCAGTGAAAAAATTAAGAGCCAGAAGCAGAGTGCAACTATCTTCTGAAGACTGCAACCTTAGTATGCTGGACAGATTTGTGTACCAGAATGAGCGACAGAGCCCATCTGAAGCATGAGCTCCTGGTAAGGCCTCCACTGGCAAACATCAGGTCCTGGTCAATATCCCTAGCAGAGGTGGTTCAGGTATCTTACAAGTATGCTACTTGTTTGTCTCCCAAGGGGGATGTTCCAAGCAAGTCCTGCAAGCAACAACAACAACAACAACAACAATAACAGTTGCATGGACACCATCAATACAACTGATTGAGGCGAACAGACACTAAAAGCTCATTTTTTTCACTATATACTATACCTATATCTCATTCATTTTACTATACACTATATCTATAAAAAGTGAGTAAACCTATAACAAGTGAATCAGTATTGAAGAATATGAGCGAATGGAATGGCACATAATGAGCAATAAGTTACATTTCAATTAAGCCTTTTAGTTTGGTATTTGAAGATCTTCCACAATCTTATTAACAAGATTTCTGGACATATTATCAATGCATCTCTCTTTCTCTTTTGTGGAAAATGACATTAAATACTCTGTGGTAAGTGGGATTCTCACCGGTCTAGCAACTGAAATTATGGGAGCAAACATTAACCATATAATGGCCAGCTTTTTAAATATTATTTTTAGCCTGCACATGTAAATTCTCAAATAGTGTACATAAGTAATGTATAACTTTCATGTGATTGTCAGTAGATGTAATTTACAAGTCATCAACTAGTTTCTACAAATTCATTTATTGTATGAATCAATGGAAAAAAAGCTTTGACAAAAGGTTTTGGAATGACACAGAGATCACTCCATATTTTATATAAGCTTTAAAGTAGATGTTTTTTATTAGTAGGAACAGTATTAATGTTATTGGTTCTAGTCTTCACTGCTAATAATTTTAGAAATCTATATAGATGAATATTTTATTAAAGCAATTCATGTTAAGTACCTAGCCCAGGGGTAAAACAGCAGGACCCCTTCTGGCATATGAATCAGCAGTCATTCAGAGTCCAATCTGTGTCCTTATCCATAAGGCCGTGGGCAGCCTGCTGTGTTTCTTAAGGCTGCATTCGTCCGGTCACATGATCTTCGCCGTCCTTAAAAAGCAAATGGCGCATGAAGGGACGTCATTCCCACTCTGGCATTTCACGTCACACATCTTATGCTGATCACCGACCCACAACCCCCCATTGACTCGGAACGGCAGAAAACAATCATGAGTATTGAATCAATAGCAATCTCACCTTGAGAGAGCTAGGGCCTCAGGAAACACAGTAAAGCCAAATGTTTTGGGGCAGTGACACAGCGGGCTGTTCATTCTGTGTGAGCGCTTATATTCTGCTAGCCGATTAACATTTTTTTTGAAAACATGTGCACATCTGTAAAGCTAGAATCAGGATGGATTAAATAACCATCTGCTCATAAAATACGTATATTCTCTTTGACTCACAAAGTCATTATTTTTATGAAGCAAAAATACTGTTTGAATGATTTGAGACTACCTATCTCTTATTTTATTATTCTTGTGCCATGCTTGTGAATATTATGCTGTTGAGTGAAAGGTCATAAATGAAGATGGACAAAAAATCAGATAAACTATTGTGTTCTGAAAGTTTGTTAATATTTTCTCTTGTGAAATATTCAGGCTGGCCAGCATCTAGAATTTATCACATGTAATATGAATGGTTTCCCTTGTACGATCACATCGCCTTTGTAAATTTCGTTTGATTACAATTCAAGTCTGAGGCATCCTGTAATCAAAGAATCAATTATTTTGCATAACAACCAGTCCAAATTAGACTTGGCTCCAGCTCAAATTGGTTTAGATGGCCCGTTCGCTTCTTTTAGCGCCTTACGTGAGCTGTAATAATAAACCTGCCAGCTGCAGCGTGGGACACCGTAGGTGTTTTGACACCAGTGGGGGGGGCTGCTCCTCTTCCTTGCTCCATCATGTAGCCTGGTACAGAGGACCAGTGTCCATAGAAACAGATAGACTCCATGAGCAGATAACTTGCAAGTAAGAACCAGTCTGATGGTCTTTCATTCACAAACCTTTCATTTCCATCCACTTCCTGATGCAAGGTCGTCTTCTTTGACGCCTTAGAGCTCGTAGGGCCATATTTACTGAGCAGAGCAAATTAGCACCAGGGCGCAATTGAAAAAAAAATGCCTGTGGGGGTGGCCAATTCTGTGGGTTATTACTAAAAACACGCAAATTTATGAATACAGACGCAGTCAGTTCATTTAAAGAATGACTGACCCAATCTAGTAAGGGCAGCACAAAAAAAGACATGCTTTTTTTCCAGCAAAAAATAATGGTGCTACTTGCAGTAAATTGCCTACTGCAAATATTGATAAAACACGTTTCGTGATTCATTTAAATACTCTCCTCCTCCAAGTTTTGCACTCTGAAAGGGAAACTCCTACAGCAAGTAGTACAGCAAGTCGCAAAATTAACCGTGTCAGTGCCATTCCAGTGCCAACTTTTCACTGCATGTCTTTAGTAAATATTGACTATACTATTTTAATGCCGAAAGAGGGACGTTAGTATATCTGGCCCCTAGTTTTTATGGGTTATGTAGACGCTGTTACCTTAGTGGTCTATACACAGCACAACCCAACAGCAGTTCTTGTAGATTTTGAACACCTTCTGGATGTTACGTCACAACACCAACTTATTGCTTGTCCTCTCCTCAAAGCTGCCGCTTCCTGTGTCATAGCACAAGATGTGTGGGGAATGTCTTATCACGACATAAGGTGAGCGCTAGGATTGACCTGAACTCAACGCCAGCTACAAGGATGCTCTTGTTTAGCTTGTAGTCCCCTTGATCCATTATAGGGAGAACAGAGCAGCCTGACAGTCAGATACCAGATAGCAGAAGGCAGCTTCACGCCTTCTGAATGCAGCTTGGGCGCGCATTGTGAAGCCTTCTCTGCAGTGGCATTCGGATGAAAACAAGGGCAGCGTGCCATCGCCACCTGACTTAACATCCTGTTTTTCAGGTTTTGGGCCAAGCTTTTTACATGGTTCATGGAGGCTTTCTTCAACCATCCAGAAACATGCATGGCATCTGTGCCCCAGGAAAGTGAAGAGATGTGTGAAACTAAGGAAGGACATGGAAACTCCTCAGATACCCAAAGTTGTGAGAAAATTCAAACCCCAGAATTTTGAGACTTGAGCAAAACCCACTGAGCCACAACAACCCAGCCGATCTAAACAGAAGAAAATTAAAATGCAATGTACTCTTTCATATTCATTAAAATGATAAAACATTAAATTTAATGGTGGTACCTCATGCTCTATTACACTGTCGACAAAACAGCAGCCTTAGAGTCTAAAGTCAAAGCCTGAAATTAATACATCTTCATCCAACCTGGACACACATCTGAATAACACTGCTTTCGAAATGCATACCTTTGCCACCCCCTTCCCCCTTGTAGCTGTCATGACACTGGGGCTGAGTTAAAGAATACGACTTTATCAAAAAGGTATGCAGACACAGGAAAAAGTTGAGGTGGCTAAGAAGAACTCAAGTACTGAGTTCCAGTGGGTATGCCAAATTATAGAATTAAGCAAGGCTGAGCGATATTGGAACCAAAATGCTAAGGCAAAACCAAAAGCCAGAGGGCAAACCAAACAAACTAGAATCTGAGAACTAAATGAAAGCAGGGAACTGATAAAAAGGTTCAAAATCAGGAAGCTGGAGTCGAACTGATCGCCAACACTGAGTTGGAATAACTGAAAGACAAGTGCAAGATGCATTAATCAGTGGGAGTTAAATAGCTGGATATTGTCTGCAGGTGTGGATGAGAACAAATTGAAACCATCTGGAGGTGGGTGTAGTGATGAAGGAAGAGCAAGTCTGCAGCAGATTCTGGATTGGATGTGACAGAACCCCCTTGAATGGATAGTTTGAATGGCTCAGATGGAGAAACTATGGATTCAGCCAATGAGAAAATGCCCGCCATATGTTAGATGTGAACTGGGGATCCATGTATATCACTTTCAGGATGCTAAAAAAATTGGAAAACCTAATAGAGAACTGTCTCTTTGCTCTTTGGCAGAGGGTAGTTTCAGCAGAGGTATACATTTAACCACAGTAGATAAATGATGAGGATTGCTGTATACCATTAGACCTTGATAGGTCAGTAATGAAGTCAATATACAGGTAGGACCAAGAACACCAAGTGTAAGGCCCTGGAAAACAGGGAGACATGGACTAACACTCATAAGAGCCACATACTGCAAAACAGACTGTCAAAAGTTAGCTGTAACAAACATTAGGCAGGTAGGTGTCTCAGGTGGGGGTAGCGTGTCCGGATTGGCCTTCTGAATCAGAATCAGTTGTAGTAGCTAATTATGCATGCATACAAAGAATTTGACATGCTGTGTTCACTCCTAATAAACACAGAGCTAAAACAAAGAAGTAAAACTAAACTAAACTAATACAGAAACTAAGAGTCAAGGGTAAAGTTATAAAACATAAGCATGAAAAATTACGGGTTATAAGTAAGTATAAATACAGTGCAAAGTACAGAGATGCAATAGGCCAGAGACAGTGCAGTTCAGGTGCTGAATAGTACAAATGCTCATCTTAATGTAATGCTTCTGATTGACCAGCAATGTCTTCTGGACTCATGTCATAACCTCACTCTCAATAGTAGCGACAAAGACAGAGTAAGGTAGCATATACACTGCGGGAGGTCTGTCTATTCCTTGTAGTATTCAGTATACATAAGTGCAACAGCTTTCACATTCTTAGGTCCCAGATAATAATTGATTGTAATTTTAAACTGAAAATTTGAGGTCAATGTGTCTGTCATATAATGAAAAACTTTACAAAGCAAAGGTAGTCAGGGTCTTGAGATTAGTTATAACCATAGATGGGAACTTAAATGCCACTTCAGTGCTAACTAGACAATAGTACTGTAGACAATACTGCACCCACTCCCATGATCGAGGCATCCACATCAACCTCAAATTCCTTCTCAGGCACTTGGAAAGGAGGGGAAGTGAACGTGATGTTAAAGGTATTTTGAGCTTCTGTCATAAATTTAAGCATATCCCAAAGAAAATCATTGAAAAATGCCTGGAACTTGGATGGAACATTTGCTATGCCAGATATAACCAGATACTCATAATGCCATATTGGTTTCTAGAAGGCTGTTTCTACTTATCTGATTAGGTTGTACATGATGTCCGACTTGGTAAAGACGTAACTTAAGGAACCCTCTTAATAGATGACAGAATCAGTAGCAAGGGGTAACAGTTTTTAATAGTGATTTCATTGAGGTCTTGGAAACCTATACAGGGTGATAGTCTGTCTTCCAATTTTCCAACTATGAAATATCCATAACTTGTGTCTCCAGAATAGTCAAGGAATAAACAGTCCCCCTAGGAGACATTATTCCTTGCAAGGGATCAACTGCACAGTCTATGAAGAGAAATAAATAAGGCTCTCTTCTTACTAAACACCTCCTTCGAATCCACATAAGGGATCAGAATTACTTTGTGCTGGACCCCTGTGCTGTCTCCAGGAAAAACATTCCTCCTCTGGGCCATTTGGACAATCAAACTGTAGCCTAATTAATGTTTACAACAAGGAACTGTACTGTCTCATTATGAAACATTTCTACATGAGTTTCAAGAGGCATGTGACCATAGTAATCCAACCTTTATCTAAAGTACTCCTAACAATGCCCTTATATCTTTCAAAGGAATATGGTCAAGGGCAATCAATCAATAAATCCTTCAACAAGGATCTCAGCTCTCACCATCCCGAGACAAGCAGAGGCTAAGGATTATATTGAACATCTACTTGGGATGGCTGGTCCATCTACTACAGAATCTTAGTTCCCTTACAACTGCAAGAGTTTTAGCTGGACAGAAAAACCAGACCTCCAATCGCTGCAAAAAAAAAACAAAACAAACAAAGCCATTCAGTCAAGAGATGTTGCTGCTGTAAATCGGACCTGATTGCCTAAACTGTGAGGTGCAGTAGAACAGAGATATTACAGAGCTGGAGAAGCTAAATGGACACACTTCACATGCGTTGAATTGAGTCTCCTGCATATGTTATCCAACCTAAATGGCAGTCCAATTAAAGCATCCTTCCCAAGCCCTTTAACCAGACAAGCACGCCTTTTTTACAATCATTAAATAGCTCATGATAATAGACTATGTTAAATGTCTTTCAACCCATGGTTGATGGCATGGATACAAAAGTCATTATATGAGGCAGTAGCAGGGCTACTATCCTGCCACAGCTGCAACAACAAAGAACCTGCAAGCTGTCCAGACATGGGGTGATCAATCACAACACTAAAATGTGACTGAAGGTTTTGCAGTTCTTCCAAGCTGTTGCCAGGGCTAAGACACATCCGATTTGTAAGTAAGTTTCAGCAAGTCAAAAGACATGTTGAGTGACAGATTCAGAGATCATCTACAACAGGCCATTCTGGAAACTGAACACTAAACTCTGTTTGGATACTGGAGTTCTAAAATGTTTAAACTCAGCTAATACCATTTTTAAGGCTTAGTCTTCTGTCAGAACATTGGGATAGAGTTAAAGCATGTTTATTAACAAGGTGCATCGATAAAGGCAAAAGGTCTCACCCCAAACCGCACACACTCATGTGACCTGGTCTTCTGCCTATTAAACTTTTCCTCTTCATCAGATCAGCTTCTAAGTACTCAGTTCTGACAGGATTGAGGTTGCTGACTGCAGGGTACATAGCTGAGGTGCCTAAGCAGGAGTTACATAACAAGTTTCAATAAGCGCCCTCAACGACATGATCATGGGATTAGACAAGGTCGGGCCATCAGCAAATAAGAACCGTAATGCTGACCTAAAACCAAAAACCAAAGAGCAAATCAAGCAAATACAGACTGCAGAAGTGAACAGAACCAGAGTACTTAGAGATCAGAAATGTATTTGTAACAAGTAGATCAGAGAACTGGCCACTGACAATGAGCTGGAATAATGAAAACCCAAGGCTGAGCTAGATGCATTAATCAGAGGCAGGTGTGAGTGCTTACACACTGAAACCATCTGGAGGTAGGCACAGCCAAAAAGGATGACCACACCAGTGGCGACTCCAAATTATTTTCAGGATGGGAGCACGAGAGGGGCACAGGGGGGCAACAGTAAAATCAAGAGGGCGGGCATCTGAAGAGGAAAAATTAAGGCTGTTACTGACATATTTCTGTTATGTGCACAAAACAAAAAACAATTCATGTTCTTAAATTACACTATGATAATGTCTGTGATTCATATATATCCATGCAAGTCTGTGCGTCATACTATATACATATTTAGGAAAACTGCATTCTATGATCAATATTGCTCAGATCTAATGAAAAATGGGAGCACCCACACTGTCCCCTCATTGTATCCTACAATGGACCGTGCTTGTGGCAGGTAGCTTGTGCAGTGGACTCTGAATAGATTCCATAGCAGCCTATGACTGTGTACATAATGGGTTAAATAATATTTGGTCATGATAGGGAGCCTCCTGATTAATCACTTTTACCCTCACCTCAGATAACAGCTGGATAATGCATCATTCAGGAAGTGGAATTGCTGCACCCAAGCCCCTTGAGTCGTCCTCAAATTCAGGGTGACGGCAATGGTCCGCCTGGCTCCAGCCCTGCGTGAAAATTACTGGCGCAGAGAGTACGTTAGCGATGCTGCCAAAGCACAGCACCGTTAGCGTGGAGATAAACAGGAAGCACAAGCACGGCATGCAACTGAAACGGCGCAAGAAATAATTATAGATAAGGAAGATAACGTAACAGCAAGAATGAATCAAGCAATGGCCAAGCAGTGTGCCGCTGCAAAGGAGATTGGGCTTTGAGTCGGGTGGTGTCTGCTTTTTAGCCTTTGTTTACCGTTTCTCCTGAATGCAGCTCAAAAAATGCTCTACCTTAAAGTGTGCTCTAGAAAGACCCCCACGCTAGAAGCATGGTGGAGCTGTATAAACATTGCTTAATTAGCCACACCTGCACAATACTGGGTGAGCAGGCCTCAGCTATGCTGCTCCTGTCTACTAACATCATCTGGCCTTGTTTGGCAGGGGCTCTGATAATAATTAAAATACTTCTGTTCCATAATGCTAACAAGCATGAGAATTTGCATGATTATGTGTATGACTATAAGTATGGGTGCATTTGTATTAACATATATACGTGTACATGTATGTACGGTAGACATGTTGGTTCCTGACAGCACGGTGGTGCAGTGGTTAGCACTGTTGCCTTACAGGATTCTAGTCTCTGCCGTGCCTCCATGTGTGTGGTGTTTACATGCTCTTCCTGTGTTGTTGTGGGGTTTCCTCTGGGTGCTGCGGTTTCCCCCCACAGTCCAAAGACATGCTGAGGCTGAATGAACTTACCAAATTACCCATAGGTGTGTGTGAATGAATGGTGTATGAGTGTTCTCTGTGATGGGTTGATGTGCTCTGTCCTGGGTTGCTGCCTACCTAGTGCCTGGACCCCCTGTGACCCTGAAAGGACAATTGGTTACAGAAAATGGATGGATGGATGGATGGATGGATGGATGTTGGTTCCCAGGCTGGCTCAGGGAGTAGCATTGCTGAGTCACTCCTCCATTTACTGGGGACCCAACCCCTCTGTGCGTTTTCTCCCCATAAACACATACACTGCTACTCCGGTTTCCTCCTGCAACCCAAAGACACGCAATTAGTCTGATAATTGGCAGCTCGTGTGCATGCATGTGTCATAGAGTGCGAGTATGTGCATGTATGTGCCCTGTGATGGACAGCCACCCATCATCTGATACCTGGGATTGGCTCCAGGTCCCCACATGACGCCGACCCCAAGAGCAACCCTGACCAGAGTAAATGGGTAGAAAATGAATGGATGGGGATCAGTTCGTCTCTTCTTTGCCTGGAGAACCTGGCTGCAGCAACCTTCACGGCAGTAGCACAGTGCATGATGAGAGTGTACTTTGGCATCGTCCTTTTTCGAGATTTGAGATTGACCTCATGCTTTAGGCTCTGAACCAGCCAGACTGCCCTTGGTTCTGTGACAGGAAAAATAACTCAGGGGTGTCAGACTCTCCCAGGGAAGAGTGGCTGCCTTCCATCATGTCTGGAGGGGGCCACTGATGTGCGCTGGCACCACCGTATTTGAGCTTAGTATGGAGCTCTCTGCAGCTGGCATTCAAGTGCCCACATCAATCTGTTATCTCAGAAATGACTAGGGTTAATAAAAATGCACTGTCACCTAGAGGACAATTAGGAGCATTGAACTTTGCTCAGAGATTCAGCAGGAAAACAAATCAGGCTTATTCTCCCCGAGCTTCATGGCAGATTAACATGCAAGTGTGCATCTCTGCCTGCTTAAAAAAAAGTTTAGACTGCTTCATAGCAACATGCTGGAAATAACATTCAAGGAAGTGGATTCTATTAGACTCAGTCTGGCACCCCAAGCTATGTGCCTCTTCAGAGGCTCCACATTACCAGGGAGTGAGGGACTTTGGCGAGTTCCCCGGCCCAGTCCCTCTGTAATGAGGCATGCCTGCCTACGCTATTCACTCCTTATTGTTTCCTTTGTGCTTTCTCTTTAAATACAACAGTCTGCCATGGCTGACTAACCAGGCTCAGGATGACCTGACAGCGACGTGGACTCGGCTCAGCGCACAGCCTACCAGATCGATACCGGTTTCTCCACTCCAGCATGCCCCAGTTTCGCTGTGTTGGCCTACAAACAGCAGCCGGTGGTAATGAAGAATTTGGTTTTGGCAAAGTGAGATAAGGCAGTATAGGAAGGGTTGGGGCTTGAATTAATGGTGTTTGGAAGCCAATGCAAAGATGTCAAGAATGAGCCGTTTATGAGAGCGGGTAGGCAGAGGAATCTGGTTGGAGGGAAGTAGGAGGAAAGGGGGAGGTGGGGCCAGTGCTCATCTGGGGAATTGGAGTCACGGGACCAAAATGACTTGTATTGATTTGGTCCCTCATTCCCTTTTCAATATTGTGCTGCACTCTGTTTGGTTTTGCCCCAGTGACCCAGACCGGAGACCCACTGCGCCTGCCGAGAAAGCTGTTTGAGCAGAGCTTGTCTCGTTCGCCTGCCTGCCAAATGGCAATTTTTGCATTTCCCTGCCCTGAAGGACTTTCGTTGTCCCAGTGGCACCATGCCCATACTCGTCCTCAAACAGAACAATCTGACCAGCTGCTCAGCCCCTATGTCATGTGACTCTTCCTACCCAAGCTTCTTTGTCTTTTTCTCCAGGGCCTGTGTCATCCCAGCATTCGTCCAGATAGTTCCAGTCCCGCAGCATTCATGCTGCCCTCAGATATACAGCTTCAGAGAGTGTCTCGGCCACTGTGAGTCTTTATGCCCCACATTCTCATGGGAACCTTTAGGCCCAGTGTCTTAGTCTATTTCTGAACCTGCTCTATGCATTGTGTCTTTACCGTCCTCGCGCTGAAGGGTTCTGAGTCAGCTTGATTAATCTCTCTCATCGGCACAGCCAATTAAAAGATGATGACAGGGGCCATGACAAACAGCAGCTCTATCGACGAATCAGGGTAAGCCGCTACAGCCAGATTGCAATCACATCCGATCTTTAATGCCATTCAGGTAAAGCTGGGAATTTTGTGCAATTTTGAGCAATACATTGTGATATAATGGGTGGAGGTTTAGCGACTCTGTCCATGAATGCAAATAAACATGATATGCAGGGACTCTTGAATAATCAGTGAGACAGCCTGTCAGTGCACACCGTATGCAAACAGACACACACAAGTCTGTATTCATTTTTTTGTGGAGACTGTCCATTCATGTCTATGGGAAAACCCCTAATACCGACAATGACAACCTTAACCCCCACCCAGCCCAAAGCTTAACCATAAATAACAAACAAAATACAAGACTTTTGGCGTTTTTAGCTTTTTGATTACAGTTACAGATTGCTACAAAATTGAGTTTCCCCTTGTGAGGACTGAGAAATACGGTCCTCACAACATCAGAATGGCAGCTTTTTATCACATTGTAGGGGAATTTGGTCCTTACAATGTAAGATATACCTGGACCACACACACGCACAGACACACACACACAGATGCTGCCCTTTGCCAGCACACCACACCCCATCACCTTTTTCCCAGAACAGTCTATATGCCTCGGAAGGCATTCCGGCCTGCAAGGAGTCCTTTGACCAGAGAAAAAACCTGGACCAAGAGTGAATTTGTGAGATCAATAAGGAACCTGAAGGACTTTTTTTACTACTCAGTTGAATAGACTTGATAAGTGCAACTGGCTGTGAAATCTATTTTCATGAAAATATAACATGGGGGAGTGCGTTCAGAACACCTACTCCGTGGTGATTTTCTGAAAGGGAATTGTGCATTGTCAACATCCCTGGCAGGGCCATTGTCCATTTATGGAGGATGTAAACTTCTGACCCATGTCTCTGAGGCCATATCTAAGGAATAACAGTCGTATCTTTTGAAAAATCTATTAAAACATAACACATCTGTATATGCTCAACTACATAAATGGACAAAAATATATTTAAAAAAATTATCTAATGATGGTGTTGAAGTATTTCAGCAACTTATGGAAGTGACAGATTCAACCCAGGACTTGGGAATGCTTGGGGATTTTTGCAAGCCCTTTTTTATCAGGACGTTAACACCCTTAATCAATATTGAACTAACCTGTTTTATTAACTAATTTGGTTGAATTTGTCTGAAATAGACCTGTAATGAATGCAATCTTCTCAGCTGTGTGAATCTGCTTTTTACCCTTAGCCGCTTAGAAAACAACATGTATTATCAATGCTTGCCTTTAGCAGTTGGGTGTCTCAGGTTCATGTGAGGCAATGCACACTCTGTGTGTCCTGGTGTTTATGAAATTTGTGCATGCAGTTATGAATGCTTTAGTTCATTCACTTATTCTAAGTTTCCAGTGCTATGTAGTCAACGGGCAATAAACAAAGGCAAAAAAATACAAATTACAAACAACAACAAAAAACAAGCCCGCTCACATTTAACCATGACGTACCTCTAGATGTCCCGTCAATTTCCCTTGCTTCGTGGTAACGACATCCTGGAAACTCTCTGCTTTTATTGTAACCTAATGGGACCTCTGGTCCCACCACATTCTGACCATTTTGTTTACCTGATGTTCTGATAAGAATAGACAGATAGCAAAACATCCCTGCAGTAAATTCACTTTCCAGGTACAATTAGACATCTGTGGAGGAAGAAGCCATACCGACCAGCTTTTACGTTACAAATGCTAAGCAGCTGTATTTATATAAATACAGAATAGATAATAATACATCACTGCTGCTAACTTCCACTTGTTATTGGTCATTCACTGAAAGCTCAGCCTAGCTGCACTTGTACCTAAGTTGGCTCCTTGACAGCAATATGTTTGTATGCTGCTAAATAAATATGAGACTAAATGTAATGTATAACTTTTTAGGCTATTGTAAATACCCCAAATGATATAGCAGCTGTTCCTGTCTTTGAACCTAATCCCTCAGTCGTTTGTCAGAAGTCCCCTTCCCGAAGTACCACAGAACACACTGAGCTTCTTGAGCAGGTTTACCGCCGCAATGAAAGATTTGTGTTGTTGATGCATTTTGTTGCTATTTTGGTCCTGTTAGTCATTGGCCAAGGGGAACATGACAGCGAGAAGACAGAACACAACTTTACAGCAACCCGGTGCAGGGACAAAAGGTTGACTTGGAGGTTTGTGAATTCTGAGTGGGAAGAGACGTGTAAATGATGGAAGGCTAACAAATGAGACCGGAGCTGTATGTGCCCATTTGGAGGTGTGGATTTAGCATCCTTGGGTGGTATGTAACTCAGTAAGTATATTTGGGCTCTCATGGTCAGCACCATGAACTGGTAATGAACCATTAATCTGAGTTCTAAGCCTTTGGGTGCAGTGTGTGGTTAGTGGGTTAGAACACTCTGCCTGTGATGAGATGGTCACTGTTTCCAGTCCCAGGTTTGGCAGAGTGATGTCACCATTGAACCCTTGAGCAAGGCCCTTAACTCCTAATTGCTCCAGGGACTGACTGACCCTGCTGTTTCGAAAGGTACGTCACATTGGATAGAATAATAAAAGCGTTTTTCTAAATAAATTAAATGTAAGTTTGTGATCTGTGTTTTGAAAGTTATGGGTTCAAATCCCTTGGCTGGCAGATTAATCATCTCAGCGCTGGGCCCTTGAGCAAGGCCTTACTCCAGCTGCTGTAGGCCAGGGTGCTGCATGCTGGCTGACCCTGTGGTCTGACCCCAGTCTTTACTCACTTGTACATCAATTTAGTTGTTAAATACACAGTTAATTAAACGAATAGCTGAAACTTGATTGTGGAGCATGTCCCATAAGGGAGCATCAGAGTTCCTCGCACTGTGTTCCTTTTCTGCTATATTGACTTTGGCAGTGGAATATAACACCACAGGACCCTGGAACCAGGCACCACATCAGTGCAGATAAGCGGTGGGGGACTTACTGCTTGAACACCCTGAAACAATCTGGTTCAGGGACCATGAAATAATTATTCTGGCTCTTAACCCTCCCCCTCCAAATCTTTGCCCAATAAGAATTTTAGGAGCTACCAGTCGATGTCCTGGAGTGCATGATGACTTAATTTCAATCTCCAAACAGAATAATGTGTTCTCCTGTGTGACTTGAGTTGTTAAATCACTGGAGTACTAATGTACTCCTATAAACATTTTACTGCACACCATCTGTGCAGGTGAGTTTATTTTTTAAGTTAGCTTAATTATAGCTTTCAAAACAATGACAAGTTTATGGGCTGTTTTATTTTTTAAATACATTTTTTCTCTATTTCCCTCCTAGATTAAAAATGTCTTTAAGTGATATTCTGTGTTTTTTTAACATTATGCATTCCTAGAAATATAAACTGGCATGAAAAGAAAAATAAATTAAAACAGACCAGGAAACAAACAAACAAACAAATGTGATCGATCATGAATCTATCCAGCCCCTGCTTACAGTATGAAGGCTTCAGTGAAACTCATGGCTCACCATAATCATGAGGACTGAAGTGGTGCATGATGGGACTTTTATCAATGAACCATATATTAGAGTTATCAAAATGACTCAAAACGTATGTCGTGGGTTGGAGAAGGCAGAAGGAGATGGTTGAGGGACATGCTATACGTCTCTCTCTCCTCCCCACTACAGAAATTTCGGAAGATGCCCAGCCAGAGGGTACTGCCTCCTCCCATTTGCACTGCCAGTGACCTCGGAGCTGGACCCAGCCTCTTGGAGAAGGAACTCATCATCCTGCTCTGGCTGACCACCACCCCCATGTCTCCTGTGCAGTTCGGTTTCCCACACCTTTGCACCTCCGCCTCCTGTGCCTCCTTGCCTGCCACACCTGACACGAGGTCTTTACCTTTACCAGCTTAAAACAGCAAGTAGTATGACAGCAGGTTATTTCCAGAACTGAATCATGGATGCTGCAGTGTATATGAACCGGGACATTAGAAAGACAGGGGCTGCGGTTTACCACAGCATGGGGAGTCAGGTGACCGATGGCTGATTACATCTGTTCCTCATTCCCAACATGTCTATATGGTAACAAATTTTGCTTTAGATTTGCCAGTAACCTACAAGGAGAGTAAGTCATCATTATGCTACGCCTGAATATTCATGCTAGGAAGCGTCTGCACATACAGACTTCATCCTTCCCTGCTGAAACACTCATTTCCCCATGAAAAAGGAATTCCTTTGTAAGGAACTGGCCTGCTACAATTACCCTGTGTTACACGTCATTCATTCAGCCAGCCCGGCTCTCATGTGGTTCTTGAATAAGCTATAGATGGGGTAGCTCATCGAAATACTAAGAATCCTCTGGAATTGACTTAAACCTGACAGCTTTTGCTAGGACTTTCTGATAAAACCTGAGATAATTTTTCAGAACTTTCTGAAGTTCAGTAGACTCTTCTGGAAAGAAGGCCATCTATAGTCTCATCATCAGATGGTTCTAACATCCACTTCTGGACCCTATGTGTGAAGCTAAGTTTGTCTTTGGAGATGCTTAAAAAGTCAATAGACCTGTATAATTAAAGTAACAATCGCAGTTACTCCTGTAACACTTCTCCTATTTCATGTCTTCCATATTCCTGATAATTGCATTGATAATGCATGCAGTAAGGCATGTAATGAGTACTGTAATCAGCATTTCTGTGTTATTGATCAAAAAGAGATTTGCAGCAAATGATGATGGACCCAGTCAAATTAATTATGCATAAACAAATGCCGGTTTCCGCCAACAAGCCAAATCAGGAATGCGGAATAACAGGAGCCTGATCTGATACACACTAAAACAAGGCGCAAATGCTTAGATGTAAATGGCTTTAGTTATCCAAAAATGCCGAATAATAATTTGTTTATAACAATTTGTACTATTGCCAATTGTTTTGAGTGCTCTCTTTTACCGGAGCAGAAAGTGTGAGCTTAAGAACTTCTAGGTATAATTTATGTAGACCACTACCCTCCCAACCAAACAAACAGGCATGCAAAGAAAAACTGTTAGAACATTGGAAACAAAAACATGTCTATTGAATCTGACAGTAAAGATTATTTGCTTGTTTACAGCATTATATTATTATTTAATAATAATATTTTATAATGAATAATATTTTATTATTATTATTTAAATATTGTAGTTGTTGCTGTTGTGACTGGTGTCCTTAGATTGCCCACGGTGTGTGATTGTGAGACTGAGTTAATCTCCAGACCCCCAGCGACCCTGTCCAGCATAGCCATTAAGTAAATGGATGAATTATTTTGAATATCGCATCTTACAAAATACCACCCGAACTCACAATGACTTGTTCGGGGCGGTGTGTGTGTGGCTTTTTTTTTGAGTATCAGATGTAATCAAAACAGAGGCCATTATTTTCCCTGAACGGCAAAATTGATGTTTCATTTCACTTTGCAATGACATTTCAGAAAACACAGACGGACCCTTACGTTGCCGTCCTTAATGGGTCTTTCGGCTGCCGTCGCTTAAGCGCGATGGCCGGACATCAGCTGTGATCAATCACCCGGAGCTTTAATGCAAATGCGGCAAGCGGCGCGTGGGCAGCCACGCGCACTCCATTCACAGCGCGCTGCCAAGTGCGCTTCCGCTAACCTCTAGCGCCAGCGGCAGCCTGTGACTTACCCAGCAGGTGGAGTATGCCATTACTTAGGTGATTAGGTTTGGCAGCGGCGAGCCGCCGCTTGGATGAAGACGAATGGATTTTCCATCCGCCCGACCCCACATCCATATTGCCTTTGGAGGTCGTCGCTGATGGAAATGGAGAGATTACAGCCGGGTGCTGCGTGCCCGGCGATGCCGACTGTGTGCGCCGACAGCACCAGCGGTGACACGGTGAAACCTCAACTGCGTAAAACAGTGTGACTAATGTACTGTGATAATAATACTAATATCCTTATTTACCCATCCGTTTGCTCTTCCACCTCGCTGTGATATAGTAATAATAATGAAATCTATAATGCCAGCACTCATTCTGTTTAATGTCCATAGTTAAAACCCATTGAAATATTAAATAATGCAGATCGTGGAATATGTTTGTTCCCGGGTGCTATATCTCCTCATTATTGGATAATAAATTGACAAATGCTGCGAAAATGTATGCAGATCTAACTAGAGTAAAAATGTATAATAATGTCAAATAATCAATAACAATGCAAACAAAACAAGGATATGGATAAACTGTGTTGGTAGTCAGTTGTTTGGATGGAAGCTGGAGCCTGCTGAAGTGAGCGGAGAAGCAGCTGAACGTGACTGTCTCTCGCTGAGCCGCGGAAACGGCTAACCCTCCCCCCCCACCCCCCCGCTGGCGAATGCGGCGGACAGGAGGGCTGTCAGGAATTTGCATAAACGTGTAAACGGTCTCCCGCTAACGCAACACGTCAGACTGTGTGAGTCAGTGCACAGGAAAGCGAACAAGGAAGATGAAAATGTTATTCTCATATGCCATGAAAAGGCATCAAACCGCAAGGGGCTTTCAGTTGGACTAAGTGGTTAAACCTGAAATTAACATCATTTTATGCTTGTGTCTGTGATGCAGTGGAGCAGCGGGGTGGCGATTATGTGATGTGACTTGCTGGGCTAAAGCCTTATTTTAAATTGAATGTCTTTAATAATGAACCAGTGACTCAAGTCCTGCTCTGGAAGGCAGAAGGAGCAGTTTTTGCCAACACATCACCATTGTTGGCAACGTTCAGAAGTTAAAGGAATAATGGAAGCAGAGTAGGACTCTCCGATTTCAGCCAGAGCCTCCCCGATAGACGTTCCTAAGGAGAAGTGAGCGGTCTCTTCCCAGGCCATGCATTTCCATTTCCTACATATCCTCAATCTGTAAAACGGTGGAACATCAGCCTTTCCACAGCTCTTCAGGGACCAGCTGCTACAAATACAAAAAAAGATCAGTGACAACGTATGTATTGTAAAATTATCTGTAGCTTTAATTTGTGATTGAATGAATGATGTGGAGGTTTTACATAATTATACCATCAACTTTGGCTGAACATGTAAAATAACACTACTTAAACATTTCTAACCCAAATATACTCCCTGTTGTGCATCACCATTTGATGCTTCCACAAGCCCCAGTGTGATGATCAGGGCCACTTACCCAACATGTATTTGGTATTGAGAAACTGGGTAGAGCCCCCAACTCTCCTTGACCACTTAACTATTTCAGACAGCTAGCAGCTCCTGTTTTTGTGTATTGGGAGATTTGCAGAGTTGTCTGCCGTGGAGAACTATGTACTGCTGTCTCCTATTCCTCCTGCTCAACAGCAGAGATATAAAACTGTGTGTCCGTAAGTCCCACCCCCTATAATTCATGTTGTGTGGTTTTGGAGCACCTTAACTAGTGCTTTGACTAACAGCCTGTTCTCACTGGGGAGTAGCAATGAGCTCACCTCTAACTTTCAGGTATACTTGCATGTTCTCACCTTTTGGCTATGTTCCCTGCCACCTTCTAGTCTATTCTTGCTTCTCCCTCACATGTGCTGTCATGTCCCCATTAGTTTTTCTCCTTTTATGAATGACACTAGTGCTCCATCGGTGTGTCACCCTCTTAGTCGTCCTTCACGACTCCTTGCACTTAATGTCCACAAAGTATCTTGATCACACAGTACCTGATGGGTTTCCTGCAGAACCTTATGATAAGAAAATAGCAGGAAGGGCAGCCAAAAGTCTGAGTCTGCTCCCAAATTGCTTGAAAAACTTCCATGGCATAGTCTTGAGGCAAGGTTGATACCCTAAACTCCTGGTTTGGTAGTAACACAGAGTGGGTTTAATCTCTAACAGATGGCACAGTTGGTTTAGATGTCTCATCAGAAAATTAGAGCCCTTTTTTGGAAAGGTTTGTCTGGGTGTCCTGATTTGAGTGAACATTTGTATTAGAGCCATTGCAATTTGAATAGCCTCGGTTTGTTTTAGTGGGTGGTCCTCGAGGTACCTATAGGCGTTATGGCATATGAGCAGGTTGGGTCTGCTTCCTGACTTGATGTGCTTAATCCATCCCATGATGTCCATAGGTATATGCTGAAATAGCAGTCTGTGACAGTCATGTTAGCCTCCGATGTAAGCTGGCACTGGAGGCATGATGTACGACATGTCTGCACATCTGTGTTAGCCCATAATTTCCCACTAGGTGACCAGTATATGGCACATTTATCCTGGCCTGGGTCATAGCAGAACCTGGAGCCTATCCCAGGCAGCACAGGCTCCAGCCTTACAAGGGATGCCCATACTATGGGTAATCTAGAGATACCAGCTTGAAGAGGAAACTCACACAATATGGAGGATATACCAGCTCCACACACACGGCATGAGGCGGTGCAGCGACCCACTGAACCGCCAAACCACCCTCTTCATTTGATGATGTAATGATGCAGAAGATCACCCTGTCTACAGGAAATTCCTGTTTGAAGGCTTTGCTTTTATCCATACTTCTAATATATGGGTGACCATCAACCCTCTGGCGCTCTACTAGGTTACGCTACCTCCCTCCCTCCCTCCCTTCCTTTGGCTGCTCACTTTGGTGTCAGTTCTGCAGCGTATCTTTCAGCTTCCCACATCCATTCCCTCTGACACTTAGTCACAGTACCCTGGCAGATGTAAAACTGAAGTATGCTTTGGATGTAATCTCTATGACATAGTAAAGGCTAGTTTGTTAATTATTACCCCATACGGGTTTGCTGTCTTAATTAGTTCTTTCCTTACTGGAAAATCAGAAACGAATACCTCAGAATATGAAATATAACAGCCCAGCCTTGGAAAATATGACTGTCAGTGATGTATACATAAGCTATGGGCTATATTATATGCTGTCTGGGAATGGGAATGTGACTCAGCAGATAGTCACATTAGCTTCAGTGTTCCCCCTGCTATTTTCTTAATCAAGTGTATGAGCTGTCAGTTAGAGGCCATAGGCACTGACCATTAAGCGTTGCTCTAAAGGTGATGATACACTGGGCAACATTTTGAGCCATGTTCCTGGCACAGGGCAACTAATCAAGGCAACGAGCAGCTTGGCAACAACCAATCAGAGAAGAGCAAATCTTTTGCCAGCCAGTTGGGCAACAGAATGATGGACGCTGACGCTCCAAGTCGGTCAGATGATCAGCTGCTAGCATTCTGATTGGAAGATCTCAAAAAGTTGTCTACTAAAACCAAAATTCCAGATTGAGAATGGGCAACACATTTCTATGAGAAAGCGCCAGAGCAACATTGCACAACAACATTGCCAGGCACCATTGTTCAGAAAGTTGACCTGTGTATCATCACCTTCTGCATCTGCTCTGTGCCTTCTCCAGAGTACAGAACTTTCTGGCAGAGGTTAGGCTATGATGGCATTCTTATCTAGGCAGCTGTATTTCATGTAACCTTCACCACCATGGTAATGAATGCCTATAGAGTTCTGGGGTGTGGATGCTGAGGTTCATGGAACCCAGCAGTAAAAACAAATGACCTCCTTTACTCCCCCAGCTGAATTCCCCTGGCATAAAGTTATAGTTCGTTGCCTTATTGAGCTGTCAAAAAGTTCTCGCTGGCTGGGCTGCCTGCTACATGGTTGCCGGATCAACCTGCGTTTGCGGATCCAGTTACACATTCCTGGGTTGACCATGCTTAGGTGTCCTTATTTGTTTATAGTTGAAAATGTTCCTGCTGTCCTCTGCTGCATCAGCCCTCCAGGTCATCCTGTCAGCAGCTAAGCCAGACACCTAGTCTGCTGTCAGCTGCTGGGATGTGGCTGCCATTAGCTCAGACAGTGCCAGGTTGCATTCGTGTACGGTGAGCTCAGGCTTCTGTCTGTTTCGGGGTTGATTAACATAGAATGCCTGGGTCTGCTCATCCTCATAATGCTGTGCCCTCTCCTGCAGATCAGCATCTGGACCTGGTGCCATGAGGCTGTCCTTCTCCTCCTCCCGTCCCCGAGGCTCCTCATTCCTTTGTCTGTTGCGTCTCACTATTCTCCAGGTCCACTTTCATTTTGAACACAGATTTGTCAGTGGGAAGTAGAAGCTTCTGCTTAATCTCAGTCATGGAAAAGTCCGCCGCCGCCAGCTCACACTGCCTCTCCCGGCCATTTTTTTCCGTGAGGTCACACCAGGTGCGACACGGACTGATTGAGCGAGCGTGACCTACGGTGACACCAATGCATACCAGTGCTGTCATCAAGGCCATACCATCTTCTAAAGTTAGACAAAACTTCACATAACACTTAAAAGATTTCACTATGTCATTAATCAACAAAAAGTTACTGCAGAAGCCATGTGGGAAAAGGTAAGTGCGCCCTTAATACCTTCACAGGAATTAAGGAAGTTGGCAGCCAGGTACGGTCAGATTCAGTTCAATTTATTTTTATATAGTGCCTTTCACAACAGAATCGGACCAAGGCGCTTTACATGGGAGTGTTGTGATATAACATCATTAAGACAGAATAACACAAAACAGGGAAAAGGTGAAGAGAAATACATGAAAGAAGAAAAAGCCAGATGACAACGGAGGAGAGGAACCAAAAACTCCAAAGTAAGGAGAAAAATAATGAATTGGTATGTGTGTCTGCCTGTGCCTTACGGTGGATTGTCATCCTGCCCTGGATGTTTCCCTGCCTTGTGCACAACGGCCGATAGGAAGGGTTCAGACTCAGTGTAACCATGTACTTCAGTCTTTCTGAACCTGGTCCTCAGGGACACCCACAGACGGTCCACTTCTTTGTTCCCTCGCAGCTTCTGGTAAGGTGGACTGTCTGGGTGTCCTTGATGAGAGGGTTGAGAAACACTGCTGTACTGGGTAAGATAGATGGATTGTTACTTGCAGTAACCTTTAGGCTGGGTAACGGTGTTTGCCTAATGCCTGACTGTCCCGTCAGCATCCAGCACCAAGACCAGCAGGTTGGCTTCCTTGGACATTTATTTCCTGTCAAACACGCACAGGGTTGCCTTTTCACCTGTCCACTTGCCTGTCTAGTGCCTAAATCACGAATGATTTCCATCACTTTAAATATATAAATAATTTCTATGTAAATTATTTAAATTTACCATTTGTTTATTGTACTTAATTTGAAATATTACTTACTGTTATGGGGTGGCACGGTGGTTAGCACTGTTGCCTCACACCTCTGGGATCAGGGTTCACGTCTCTGCCTGGGTTCCATGTGTGTGGAGTTTGTATGTTCTCCCTGTGTCGTCGTGGGGTTTCCTCTGGGTACTCCGGTTTCCCCCCGCAGTCCAAAAACATGCTGAGGCTGATTGGAGTTGCCAAATTGTCCGTAGGTCTGCTTGTGTGTGTGAATGGTGTGTGTGTGTGCCCAGCGATGGGTTGGCGCCCCATCGTGGGTTGTTCCCTGCCTTGCGCCCATAGCTTCCAGGATAGGTTCCGTACCCCCCGCGACCCATATGGAATAAGCGGTTATAGAAGATGGATGGATGGATGGACTTACTATTATTATTTTACCTCATGAGCTTTCTCAGCAAGATGGATTATTTTAAAAAATATATTTTATGCTTTCTTTCATAGTTCCAATTGTATAAGTACTGCTCAAACACACCTGTCTTCCTTGTCAGCTTTTTGAATAAACACCCATCCAGGGAATTTTCTGTTACTCTTTATTCTCTTGTTCCGGTTGTTACTGGTTTTCCCTCCTGTCTGATTGCATTGTCTTAATGAGTTGTGGCCTGAGCAGATCATCACCCAGATCATTGCCGTGTCCCAGCTTCTCTTGAATTTGAACCTGGAAACTGTCACAGGTTCCTTCACTACTCCGCCCCCTCCAGTGGCCACAAGGTGCAGTTGTATCCATGCTGCGTGAGGTGAATTCCCTCAATCCTTTTTCCCCAAGTGTAAGGCGAGCTGCTTCACTTAGCAGTACGGTTCTACAGATGCTCGCTGTAGAGAAGAGCCGACCGTCACTATTCAAAGGGAGTGAGGAAAAGCAATATGATTGTGGTTAGGGGCCACCTTCTGCAGCGTGCACTGCCGAGGCTGGGGGTGTACCCAAGTGGCAGGAAAGGAGAGCAAGAATCTCACTGTAACAGTTCAGGGTCAGGGTGAAAACACAGGGCTACGAGGCCAGGGACTCCCTGAATGGGATATGTTAGCTGAGCAATTAAATAATATAAAAGAAAAGCCTTTTTTTCTGCAACAACAGAACTAAACTGGTGAAGGAACCAATGGTTGCTGTTAGAAGTCCTGGGAAGTCGCTCCAGTGAAATATCCAGCTTATACATTTGTATAAAAAATTTCTGCTGGGTCATGTAATACAAATGGTAGCAGCTTTATTCAGTCAGAATCCTCTGCCTCTGCCTGTAATAGTGAGGTGTGTGTGTGTGTGTGTGTGTGTGTGTGTGTGTGCGTGTGTGTGTGTGTGTGTGTGTGTGTGTGTGTGCCCCTTGCTGCTCACACTGCCCACTTGTTTATGGGCCCAAACTGCTGCCATAAAAATATCCAGCTGTAAAAATGGGGAAACTGTCAGCTAGTGAGCTGCACGCTGCTCGCATAAATGACCCCGCTTAGCAATTACTCCTGCTATTGATGGAAACACTGGGCTGAGTACATGTGTTTCTGTTGTCTTTATTACTGCAAAGAGTGTCGTTGCTGCATTCACTGCACCTTATGATCACAATTCTGTAGCTCTTAGCACCGCTGTAAATACTGCTGTGATCTGGTCTCCCGCTAGAGTTGCGTTCAGCTGAGTCAGTTGACTCTTTTAAAAAGCAAGTTAAGACTTTTTTTTTGTGTAAGCAGGTGTCTAAGTTATCTACTTCTTATATTCTGTTGTTTTTATTATTACTAGTACTATTTTTCCTCGTTGTGTTTTGTTTTGATGAAGTGTTTTTGAGTTGTACAGCACTTTGTGACCTCTTGTCAGTGAAAGGCGCTTAATAAATATTTTTTTCTTGCTTATTTACTGCACTGATGCTTCTCCTACTGCCCACCAATGCTATAACAGTTACTGCTATTTCTGTTCATAGTAATTCCATTTCAGATGCTGGGGGAGTAGATATCCTGGGGCAGGGTAAAGTCAAAGGAGAAGCACATTCACTTCACCTGTGCCTCATTGATCGCAAGACATCAGGGGCTTAGTCCAGAGACCTAATCTGTCTGAGAGGTACATGGTAGGGATATCATCGGCGTCGGATACACGCTCTCTCTAAAGTTACAGTGAAGGTTTCGGTAAAAAACCCTGCTCTAGGGCTTTTGTTCCTCATGTTATTGTCCTGGACTTGTAACCCATGTGGGGTTCAGTTCTGCTTTCTCTCACCCACAAAAAGCCCCCATGCCCGACCCCACGCTCAGGGTCCTGTGTATTTGCACATGTACTGCACTGGAAAGGGTTCTTTTCTGATTTTAAGCCACCTTAGAATTTCTGTTATGCCCATGCCCAAATAAACCCCCAATTCCTTCCTTGCACCCCATTGTATTGTAGTTCTCACCTGAAGTCATACAGGGATGTTAATGTTCTTTTCACCATTGCTATTTGTGCTGTCGATAAAGATGATATGGATGTGTGATAATTTTCTGCATCTGAACATTTTTTTTTAGGTGGAGGGGAGCTACGTCTGCTACATTTTTACACAGGAAAAAATAAAATCCTCACTGGTTTTGTCAGCATGAAAATTAAAATTAACAAAGCAATAAATTAACAGAGCAAATTCTAAATGAGCGGAAGAACTCACGCTGGGGATAAAAGCTGTCCTTTTTCCGGACGGTGGCTTTTCGGTCTTGGCTGGAGTTCTGTCACATTTCTCTGCTCCACCCATGATCTTCACAAGGGGAGAGAGCAGATAATTATAAAAGCGACACGTGGCCATGCTCTCATTAATGTAGCCATGGTTGCTGATCAACAGCCTGCACTAGCAGCGCACACAGGCTGCGTGCAAGCGTACCTAAAATGCGATATTAATTACACGTAATTACTGCACATTCATGAGAATAACGTCTCGGTTGATTTACTTCAGTTGCATGCATTAGACATTGAGCACCATGCCAGCCCATCCCAACTTCACATACACAGCTCTGTATTCTTGCTTCCCAGGCTCTGCTCCCATAATGCACTCTGTTCCAGTCATATGTGCCCACCCTCCCCCTCCAGCACCACCCCCTAAGCATCTATGAATGGTGTTGCAACACCCCTAATGCTTGATGTCCCAGAAGAAATTCACACCTCTTGTTGTATAGGGGGGGCCTATTTATCTCTAAATGATTTGGGGTCAGTCATGAACAGGACTGACTGTGATGACTCTTGGGGGGGATTGTGTCTGGGCCGTCAACAACAACAACAACAACAATAATAATAACAATAATTATCATCATCATCATCATCATTATTATTATTATTATTATTATTGTTATTACTATTGATTGTAATGACAATAATATTATGATCATTATTCTTATTGTTGTTGTTGTTATTATTGTTGTTGTTGTTGTTGTTATAGCTAAATGCTTGGTGGAGAGCAACTTAGTTGGATTACACTGAGATTTAACAGCAATATACCATACAATATCCCTGGTACAACTGCTTAATTAATATACTTCCTAGGGGTATAGTGTATTGCTGTTGTTGTTTTTGTTTATCAGATGTTATGATGCTATACATGGTATTCAAACAATTCTAAAGAGAAATAGCCCGAACTCTGCAGGGCCTGATTGCTTCGTCATTGTGTGGGATTGACCTAGGAAAGCAAGGGAAGACCACTAGAGGATCGTGTGTATTAAAAAGAGAGAAAATGCAGAGAATTCAGTAAGCATCAGGAGCTGAGAAGATAACATGCCCGCAACACTGTAGGTTTCCGAAGTCCTTTGTTTTCATATAAAAGGAATGCGATTCATTCTTCATTCATGAATATTCATTAAAAAGAATTCAGGTTCCAAAAGTCTCGCAAGCTTGCATGAACTGACAGATGCATAAGTGCTTGACAGTATAATTAGAACCTTTTGATGTCAGAGACATCTTGACATCCTGTTATGATTGATAAGAGGGACTTCAGAGAGTGAAGCGGGAAATAATGAAATTTATAAATAAAAAAAAACAAGCATTTTCAACAAAAATCATTCATCATTCACAGAAAAGCTTAACAGTAACAGACGACAATAATAAGGAAATAGGTAAACATTATGTAATCATGCAACTTAAAAGATGGTGCCCAGAACTGATGTATAGACTAAGTGCTATTTCAAAAAATTTGAGAATTAAGTTTGAGAATAAAGATGGATGGAGTTTAGCCCCAGTTGAGTGTGTGGTCTTCTGTCCTGGGATTGCCCCCAAAAGGAGAGAGTAAATCTAGGGGACTGTTGCTATAAGCCATTTCCACTGTGTGGGCTCACATATCGTGCCTGCAGCCCCCGTCCACGCCCAACGCACTCACTCATGATAACTTCAAGGTGACCTATGACCTCATTATTCCAGACAAGCTTCCTGTCCCTGTTTGCAGCCCTGAGAGGCACTGGTGGAGAAAGAAAATCTATTACAGCGGACGGGGGTGTGTAAACATCGAGTCACAGGCTAATAACGTAGTGCTAGAGACACAAGTGAGGCAGAGAAAGGCCACCTCAGAAGAGGAAAACGGCATCCCCTTCAGATTCAAAGGCCTGACTTTGTTCAATAATTTTCCTGTACGGGGGAAATAACGTGAGAATTAACTTAATGTTACAAAGGTTATAGATGCTAACTGGAAACTTGCTGAAAGACATCATAGAAAATCATTAAAAGGCTAAATTCATGACATCCATCTTCAGACAGCTTCTTCAATCAAGGGTCCTGGTGGCAGCATGCTAGCAGGACAGAGCAGACCTCTTTTCCAGGACCACAGGTCCAGCTCCCTCCGGAGGATTCTTCAGTGTATATTAATTTCCATTGAGAATTTTTCAACATCTTGTCGAACACCTGCACAAGTCGCGTTTTACGGCTGCAAATGTTTGACACCTCAGCAGATGTCAGAAATATGCACGAGGCTCTTCAGTGTCACTGTGTGTGATTCAAGGGGCATCCTGAGGCTGTGATGTTCTGTGATGGTGCTGTCCTGGGTCCTGAAATCCATAAGGCAGTGCACTATACCCATGGTACTGAACCCCATTTTACAGCCTGCTAGCCAAAGCAGCTCTTAGGGCCACCCGTATCTTGTTGAACTGGGTTTTAGATTGTAGTCGTTATCAAATCACATAGATGCGAGCAGCTGACAGCCTCTCGCCTGAGCAGACAGAGTGTCAATCGATTTCAAGCTGGATCTTTCAATTGCAGTGGGGTAATTGTATAAATAAGCTGTTTCCTACAAAACAGACATATGCTTGACATATATTGTTTTGGTTGAGTTTTTAGATCTAACGCTGCTTTGTTTAAAATTCAGGCGATGTGCTGTTTCAGCTTTTTTCCAGCTTAATTTGATGTCCTTTTAAATGTTTTGTATGACACATCGATAGCATTGCTGTTGGTGACATTATACAGTTTTTCATAATTAAATGCAGACTAAGTTCTGACCTCTCTGTCGCACTTTAGTCCAGTTTGGTGAACTTTGTGAAAACAGGCACCTGGATAGGAAATATAGAAAACAACAAAATTGCTCATTTTTTTTCTTGAATATTTAATGATATAGAACATGCAGACTAGTTTCAAAACATGCAGAAATCTGATTTACATGTCCAATAAAATGTATATACAGTATAAATGTAGTTAGCTAGAGAGAGCTAGATAAGCAGCCTGTTGATACCGTGGGAAGAGAGTGGGGTGCAGTGTGCACCACATTCTCATTGTGCATGACCAGCTGCTAGGCGCACTCATGCTCCGCAGCCGGCATCAGTCGGCATGCTACTCATCCGGACCGTCAAGGTGCGGGGGCCCGTCTCGCATCTCTGCCGCCTCGCCACGCTTCACCGTGCCTAGTGACCCGGGTGCTAGCAAGTCCATCTGCCTGCTTACTGTTTCCCCATAACCGCTAATCCTATACAGGGTCGCTCTGCCATAAACAAACAAACACATAAGCAATTAAAATAAATATCCTGTCAGCTGAGGTGAGTAAACGGCTGGACAGGCTATCAGAAATGTCATTTTGAGGGTGCCTCTCTCTCTGTCTACACACACACACACACACACACATATATATACATATATATATATATACACATACAGAATAAAAGCTCTACTATATATACACTCACCTAAAGGATTATTAGGAACACCATACTAATACGGTGTTTGACCCCCTTTCGCCTTCAGAACT
>JAAGVU020000039.1:13273695-13284422 GCA_011763525.2 Mormyrus iriodes
AGGAGGGGGGGGGGGGGGGGCCGGGGGATGCACACAAACTGCTGTTAGAACAGCAATAACAAAGACAATTAACAAATGAACACAGTTTTATTTTCCCTCGTTTGGTTAAAGCTGTCTTATGTCTCAGATTCGAGTATTTCTTACTCATGCTGCTCATCTGGCCTTCCTGTAGGAACTTCAAACATCACGTGGTCCTTGTGGCAGACGTAGGATATTATGACTCATGACTTATGAGTGGGGCTCTGCATGGGTGAGCCTGGCTACAGTGATGCGAGCCCTGGCCTGGCTGCATGTGGGTCTCTCCAAGTGTTTTTTTTTTTTTTGGTGGGGCTCTTACTGGAATCTGTGTTCATCTAGCAAAAGACAGCAGCTCAAGGTAACCAGAAATGGCAATTCCTCAGCTGCCGTCACGGAAGCAGATGGCCACACAAACAAGCCCACACATACACACAGATGCACGTTTTCCTGAAACATTTCGATGCAGCCGGGAGCCTAAGTTTGCGGGCAGGAAAGGAGATGAGAATTAAACTATTGGAAGCAATTACTGACACCTTATCTACTGGCAAATGGCTGCTTTCTTTTGCTTTAGTCTTGTTTTTTTAATCATTGTTTAAATGCATTTGCCATTTGTGTGAACACTGCATCCAGCTGCTGTAACCTTATGCCAAATAACTGGAGAAATTCCATATATTTACATTGAATGTGTTTTTATGCTTTAAGCTGTAATAAAGTGTAAGGTTTACACACGTCCTGTTTATCCATTTTTAGTGTCCTACATAATTTTTCATCTTTTGGTTAAGTTTTTGTGATTTGCCCCAACTCCATAGATCCATTGATCTCCCCAATCCATTCTCACCTCATGCTCTCACAGATTTCCATACTTCCCTGAAGGACCCCCACCCCCACCTTGCTCAACAGTGACCCCTACTGGGGACCACCCACACTATGCTATTAGGTTGATCAACCTATCCCCTCCACCTAACAGGCCTCCACTGAGACAATCACAGACCCAATTATTGGAAGAGATGTCTCCTCTCGCAGTCAGGACCTGCCTTAATTAACAATGAAGGGTTTCAGGACTGCAGATTCAGAATATGGCTTAGACTGAGATACAAAACGGTGGTGCCAAGAATGGGCTCCATCCATCTTCTGTATCTGCTTGTCCCATTCAGGATCACAGGGGTCCAGAGCCTATCCCAGAGGCTGCTGGCATCAACTTTGGAGGGGACACCAATCCATCGCAGGGCTCACTCACACAAGCTCACCTTCAGACAATTCTGTAGCTCCAGTTAGCCTCAGCGTGTTTCTGGACTGTGGTGGGAAACTGGAGTAAACACCATAATGACATGTGGAGAACATGTAAAGTCCACACACATGGAGCCATGCCAGAGACTCAAACCCTGGTACCACAAGTGTGAGGCAACAGTGCTAACCACTGCACCTCCATCAGGACAAGGCTTCTATCATGAAATACTCATGCACCTTCATGAAAAGGCAAGGGTTTGGCTGTGAAAATGTGTTTGGATTAAATCAGGTACATCTTCAAGCTTAATGTGACCTAGTTGAAACCTGGGCCATTAAATGTGACAGCGTAATGCTCTGGATTTTAGAAGCCCCCTGTTCTTTTTTATATTTACATAATAACCTATAATTTTTCTCGGCAAGCCCTGAAGAATATTTTGGCTCTACTTCAGACTTCTGTAGTGGTTAAACTGAAGCGGTGAATGCGTTAAATGAATGTGCGCCAACAATGTTCTGAGACACACTCAGCCCGGGACTTACTGTTCGGGCACGATGTTCGGTCACATTCTCACCGAGCCTCTATCCAACCCATTAGGTCTCCATCTTTGGCCTTATTTATTTATTTATTCATTTATCTATGCTTTCCTCTTCTTTTCATGAAGCACTTCATATCTGGCGCAGAAAATCTGCAAGTGGCTTGATGGGATCTTCGAAACAATGTGTTTGAAATGGGTGGTTTCTTTGGCGTTACTGAACAGAGCACACTCTGGTAAGGCATAAACGAGCCTGAGTCATTTAATAACAAGGTGCATAAAATAGCAGGAAGTAAAAACATATTCTTCATGACCTTAAAATAATACTATTAAGTATTACATTTATATTAGTATTATATTTAGTATTTTGTAATCATAGGACACATTCCATTGATGAATGTCTTTCTTAGAGAGTTTCCCTAATTGGCGATTTTACATGCATGCATTTTGTCTATGTTCATTCAGCCTAGTTATCATTTTTTAGAACCTAGTAATAAGCTCCCCCCCCCCGCCCCCCCACACCCGGCCCAGTGGGCATCAGGCGTCAAGACCAGCACATGCCTCTACTCAAAATGTTTCCTGTGAATACAGGTTGCAGGCCTCATCCAGTGATATAAGTCATTTGTGCAGTCCGCCCCACACCCCTGTAGGTGCATGACTGTCAGTAGGTGTCGCTGCAGAGCACTGTGGGAGCGAGGAACCCCACCACGTATCCCACACAGCGGAGCATACAGACGATTGGTCAGGCACAACGGGGCTACTTGCACAATGGCTAATAAAGCGCTTTTCTTATTATTAAATTCTTTATTTTTTTGTATATCTACTGCATATCTTCACAAATCTGGCTACAGAGTAGAGAGGCCACTACTAAAAAGGTGAAAACACACAACATGGAACGGTGCTGACACTGCCACCCCCACCCCCACCCTTGACAAAAGAAAGATTACTCTGCCTGGGGTTCTCGGTGCTTCTCGGTTAGAAAGCACCAATAGCACGCCACCGCTAACAGTTCTGGATGTGGGGGGCCAGCTGGAGAGCAGGCAGCCTCCTGTTGGGATCAATCACACACTCCAAAACACACACGTCGCAGTGTGGAGCTGCTCGTTTCGTGAGCGCGGTTTGCGCGGTGTATTTGGCGTCCATCTGTACGCTGCTGCTGTGTGTTCCTCCCGCCTGCATCCAAATGCACTGGGTCCTGCAGCTCTGCATCTCCAGAAGATCTCGCTCCTTCTGCTCACGGAGGCCAGGGCATTCACAAAGAAACTGAAATGCATTCAGAACAAGACACCGGCTGCCTGTTTTCCATCAGTTGCCCGACCTGAGTTCGTGTATAAGCCCTCCTGTTACATGCCTCACCTAAGATGGCTTCACTTAATCCTTGATGGGCCTTCACCTCCACATTCAGGATGATGGTTTATAACCTCTGTGTATATATCAATGTTTCCAAATCCGGTCCTTGGGGACCTACAGACAGTCCATGTTTTTGGGAGGGAGCAAAAACATGGACTGACTATGGGTCCCCGAGGACCGGATTGGGAAACACTAGTATATATAATCATCCATCCATATTCCAACTGCATATCCAGGGCAAGGTCATGTGCATGGAGTGTCAAGCCCTATAAAGCATATGACAGGTACCTCCTGTCAATCTATTACAGGGTGTGTTTCAGAGCTTGATACAAACTTACTCCATTTAGATTCTGGATGGACCCTGTGTGAAATATTAAATATTACTCCAGGCGTAGGGGCATCAAGGAGCCCTTCTTCACTATCAGAGGCAGCTCACGGTGAGGCCCATTCTTCGCCATCAGAGGCAGCTCTCGGTGAAGCCCATTCTTCACTATCAGAGGCAGCTCCCAGCAAGGCCTAAGAGGAAGCACCACATTGACATGGCAGCCTGCCACGGACATCCTTATAATTCAATCCGACTGGGGCGTTGTGTCTATTGGCCAGCGTCAGCCTTCTGATTCGGCCAGCAGTGGTGACACGAAATGCCTCTCGGCACCCAGCATCCCAAGTGGATACCAGTGACCACTAGCGGAGTCACTTTATTTTTTGTAGTGGACGTGCTCATCTAAGGAAAAGGGGGCAAAATTCTTATACCCATCTATTTATTTTTATTTACCCGACGCATTTATTGAAAGTGACATCCTTGGAGCAATTTGAGTTGAGGGCCTTGCTCAAGGGCACCACGTTGACTCACTCTGCCTATCATGAGATTTGCTCTGACGACCTTCCCATTAGAGTTCTAACCTGCCGTGACGCACACCACCCCATTACAGGCAGGAATTACAAAAAAAAACAGTCATTGTTTAGCACAATTGTTCCTTTGATGAAGCCATAGGTCTGTTTTATCCACACCCCAATTACTTAGGGAGACTGGATATTTTTATACTGACACATACACAGATCTGTCCATAATTTCCTTATGGGTCAACTTTAGCTCTTCAACAGTGACTCAGATCTAAAGCACCTTCACCCAACAGTAGGTCATTTAGGTGACCCGTGATTTGAACAAACTCAGCTAATATCTGGTGCATTTTGAGTATTTAAACTGGATAGTTTAATCATGAAAGGCTCAGGACTGTTAGCATTTGCTTATGCTGGATGCTGACTGTGTCTCCCAAAAAGAGCAGTAATTTAAGCAGATTCAGCAGTAAGCTTTCCAGATAAAACCTTTGTTTTATTTCACTGAAATTAAATGCGCACAGAATCAGGATTATAATTCTTTTTTTATGCACTGGTCAGGTCATTTTCACGGTTGTCATCAGAAAGCTTTGTCTTGTACAATGACTTTTTGTAATTTTTGGTCTGTTTTAATGTCCTGCTTTTCCTAAGCATTAAAATGACTTTATATTTAGGAAATCAAACTGAAATGTACTCATGTCTATTTCCGGTGGATTGGAAACATTGTAGCAAGGTGACACATGATCAGTTCTCTTTTGTCTTAGATTGCAATAAAATAGAAAGATGACATTTACTTACAATATCAGCAAAGCACAGAGATGACACTTAATACTTTGCCTCTCCTTTCTTTGCTGTTTTCCTGCTGCAAGGAAATTGTCTCAGCGGTTCATTTAATCTATAAGATGGATCCACAGAGGATCTTAAAGAAGGTTCACTTTATCTCAACTCTCCAGAAGTATCTCAAAACATTGTGAACTGACATTATTAGGAGACCCGAGTTTCAAATTTTCCTATGGTCCGTTTTTCATTTTATCTAAAGAATATCTCTTTTCTCCAGTTGTGTAAATCATGGACATTTTGGCTTGAACGACTCTTAAACTGTTTCTTCATCCAGCAATATGATGCAAGTGAGTATTAGAGAACAGAATTAGACAGTGTCCCTGGAGCAGTTGGGGTTAGGGGTCATGCTCAAGGCCCTAAAAGGTAAATTAGTCATGGAATTTGAACCAGCAACCTTCTAACCAGAGGCACAGAGTCCTAACTCACAGAGTACCCCACCCCCCATAAACGTGTTTCTCCAGAGAGTGATGCTTGACGATTCAGAAGTCTTTATCCCACAGGCTGTACACTGAGGTATGTGGTCTCTTGAAAGCAGGAGATTCAAAGAGGTGTTGACTAAAAGCACAGAGGCACTTGTCATTGACTCATGCTTGAGGGAGTGGCTGTAAGTCATTACTAGGGCTTAGAAACAATAACCTCGACATCTTGCAGTCATTAGGGAATAGGCCTGTTACCAGAAAGTATTGCAAATTAAAAGATTTCAGTAGCATCTAGTTAGCTTACGTTTTTCGGCAGTTCCTTTGCTGTATAACCCAGGAGAAGGCACCCATGCTCTGGGACAGTGGAAACTGTATGAAACAGAATCCAGAATCTACAGTGGGCGGAACTACGAGACAGCATTAGCTGCTGACAGGCCTAACCCACTTCCTGTGAGCGACTCTATATCTTCCCATTGAGTTAAACCAGGTTGTGACTGACAGCCCGCAACATGGGATTCAAAAGCTCATTATTCACATCACCAATAGTTTCTGCTCTTCACAAAGCCCTTAATCGCTTAATTATATCAAACGTTCCTCTTAATTAATGCAGGTGACAGCGAGTTGCAGGTACTTAGAGGCTTGCTGTCTGGGGGGAGAGTACAGGTTTGCAGAGCTAAGGTGCTCTCAGAGGGCATTCAGGGAGCTTTTGATTAAGGTATCCGCTGAGCAGATAAATAATGCAGAGTAAAGGCTTTACGAGAAAGTGCAGGGCATGGGAGGCACATCAAAGGGCTTTCCCGCTCCCGAACTCAATCCGTCTGTCTGAGTGGCCCGGAAGGTAGTGCACTTTCCGAAACGACGGGACTCTCGGAAATGCTAGTGTGTTGCACGTGTCTCATGAGGGACACACGTAGGATGCACCGGGAGGGTGCGGGAGTATGAGCGATGAACTCTGACAGGCATCTCTCCCTCCGCTTAGGAGATGTCAATAATACTCAGGCTGCAGACTGAAGGAAAGAGTCCCAGCCATAGGCTCACCTTTACTGCCACCAGATTGAAGGTCCAGGTGTTTATTTATATTTATTATTGCAATTATTATTATTATTATTATTATTATTATTATTATTATTATTGTTGTTGTTGTTGTTATTCTTATCATAATCAGATTATATGTATTAACTTGTTTTGCGCGCAACACATTTCTGCCATATATTTGATGATAAGTAAATCATTAAATAGATTCATTAATAAATGCAAAGACATGCTTTGCAGTTAGGGCAATCCAGCAGGTTAAATATTTAGAGTTTAGTTAGAAGGCGAATTGTAAAAGCATGACCTCACTTCCTGTCCAAGGAGCCGAGCCGAATGTGTAGCCTTTTGAATTCAGATCCAGTTCCTGATTGGTCAATTTCATTTGTATGAAATGAGGTGCTCAAATTTAAAAAGGGAGAAAGGCTGCTGTTCCCACGACTGAGATGTAGCTCTTGGGAACATATTGTAAGGCTAAGAGGCAGGAAGTCACAAGGTACCATGAAGGGCTGGAGGAGTAAACACAGCAGTGCCCACAGGCTCATCAAAAACACCAGCATGATCTGTCACCACGGACAAGTCACCGTACCGTGTCGTCTGTCAAAGAACAAGACCGAAGCAGAGTGCAGGTGGGATGCCATATTACTGTAATGGAGAAACACAGCATGGAGCAGATACAGGGAAGCAGGAGCACTTTGTTAAAATCCCTCCATGAACCTATATCGTCAAGACAAAGTCCTGCTTTGAGAGCTTTGATATTAACCCTTATGTTAAGGCGTGAGGATGTTAATACGGGCTGGGCTGGAGGGGCGTGGCCGTCTCAGAAGCGAGAGTCAGGTAACCTAGCATCTTCTCTTCATCCAACCCACCTGTTTCTTTTTTCACAATTCACCATAAATGTTTGCCTTTCGTTCCTTTTCACCCTCACTCTGTTTCTTCTAAAATAATATTATTATTAGAGTAAATGAATTCCTGAGGATTGAGACATACCAGGTGGTATGCACAAACATGGTTAGGAGAAACAGAATAAAGACCACCATTTTGAAAGAGTGTCTTTCACAAAGTCTTTTAAATAATTTCATATAGAAGAAAAGAATTTGGCTGTGTTTCCGACTCTGACCTCGATATCACACCTCAGATGAGGCTGGTTGAGATCTAACCATAAACAGTTTAATATCTAAATGATGATAAGTTCTTATATTCTTGGCTAATATTCCTTCCTGGTTGCCTGGGGTTAGGAAATCATGCTTGTAAAAGCCTGTTTGATTAATTTATTATTCATTGGGTGTCTATTAAAGGAACCGCTCCAGAGGAGTTATCCTTCACAGGTGTAAGCGGTTTGAAGATAAATAAGCCGTGGTGTTTGTGAAGGCCCCAGGATGTGTGTTTGCAGAGGCCCAGGGGGCCTGTCTGCAGGGGGCCCGCTACTAAGCACAGCCATTAGACTGTAACGGTTTCCCTCCTTGCCACTTCATTCCTGCAGGATTCAGTCACCGGTCCTTCCTTATTACTCTACCCCTGCCTGCATGTCTGCTGCTGCTGGTGTACTCATGTCGTTAGTGCAAAGCCTGTCAGGATTGGTCCCTCTCTTGCTCTTGTTCAGTCAGTCGTGTCCCCGTTTGGCCAGCAGGTGAGGTTGGCCATCCCATCTCCTGTTGTTTCCCAGGTCTGTCTTGTCCCTTATAGAGGGTTTCCCTGCTTTTGGGACACTGTATGGCCAAATGGGCTAAGTGGGCAGCTGAGAACCAAGCTCCCCTACCGTCATGGTTATTGGTTATTTTGAGTTTTGGTTTTTCCCCTTGTTAGTTCTTGCATTCATGTTAGCTCTGTATTGGCCCTTGTTTTTGCATTTAGTTTCTGGTTATGCTTGAGTGTAGCTAGTTTTGTTTTTCAGCCACTGGGGTTGGACAATGAAACTGAAACACCTGGTTTAAGACCACAATAATTTATTAGTATGTTGTAGGGCCTCCTTTTGCGGCCAATACAGCATAAATTTGTCTTGGGAATGACAGATGCAACTCCTGTACAATGGCTAGAGAGATTTTGAGCTATTCCACTTGCAGAACAGTGGCCAGCTCACTCCTCAAAAACATCCCAAAGTAACTCAATAATCTTCAGATCTGGTGACCGTGCAGGCCATGGGAGATTGTCAACTTCACTTTCGTATTCATCAAACCACCCTGTCACCAGTTTTGTTGCGTGTATTGGTGCTTTATCCACCAGACACATGGCGCCATCTTCAGGGTACAATGTTTGAACTACTGGGAGAAGATGGTCATACAGAATGGTGTGATAGTCCTTGGCAGTGATATGCCAATCTCGAACAAGTAGTGGGCCTAGGGAATGCCATGATATTGCAGCCCAAATAATCACCGATCCACCCCCTTGTTGCACTCTGGGTACGCAACAGGCCAGGTGGTAAGCCTCTTTGGGGCTTCTCCACACTGTAACTCCTCGGGATGTGAGAAAGACAGTGAAGGTGAACTCAACAGAGAACAATACATGTTTCACATTATCCACAGCACAACATTTGTGCTGCTGGCACCAATGAAAGTGACGTTTGGCAATGGTACAAGTGAGCAAAGCTTTGGTTGTAGCAACCTGACTAGGAATACTGACCCAGTGGAGCTCCCAACGAACTGTTTGGATGGAAACAGTAGAGTCTCTGTGAGCATTTTATTCCGCAGTGAGTTGGGCAGCTGTGGTTTTATGTTTTTTGGATACAATCTAGGTTAGTGCCTGGACATCCCTTTCAGACAGCTTCCTCCTACATGCACAGTTACTCCTGTTGGATGTGGTCCATCCTTAGTGGTAGTATGCCAACATTACCCTGGGTACTGTGGCTCTTCATACACCACAAAGACTTGTTGTCCTGGTCACAGATGAGTGAGACAGTGAGACAAGCAGCAACAATTTCTCCTGTTTTGAACTCTCATATGTCTCAGCTGTGCTATTGCTCTGCTATTTCAACCTTCACATTCTACTCTTAATTATGGAATATGCAACCAGTCAAGACTGGCCACCAAGCAGCACATATATCTGTGAAACCTCAAACATTGTATTGTCCAGTGTTTCAGATTCATTGTTCAACCCCTGAATGTTTATTGTATCTCCTGTGTTGCCCTAATCCAGGGATAGGCAGCCATAATCCTGGGATGCCTGTATCCAGCAGGTTTTCTATCCTACCTAGTCTCTGATGAACCACATCTGATCTCAGGCAGATAGTAACTCGTTAGATTGGATAGAAAATGTGCTGGATACCAGAACTCCAGGATCAGGGCTGCCTAACCCTGCCCTACTCCCTAGTGCTTGATTGATTGTGATAACCGTCACCTGTTCTTCATTGCCCCAGTCTATTGTTTTGTGGTTGATTAGTTATAGCATGCACCAGTCCCTTGTTAAAACCCTCATTATCATGTGTATTTAAGTGCAGGTCCTTGCTCTGCTCCCCAGTTGGTCATTGTGCTTGTTCCTGTCTTTGATTTCTGTGGGTTTCCTGTATGTGCTGCATTTGTTCCTGTGTGTTTCTTGCCTGTGGTTCCCATAGCTATTTGGGGTTTTTCCCTGTGTTTAGCTTAGCCTGCTAAGTTCTTGTATTATCTTCCTACCTGCTGTTAGACCCCTCATAGTCCCTTTTGTTTCATGTCTTTTGAGTTCAGCTGTCAGTCAAGTCCTGGGTTTTTTTAACGTGGATCGTTACTTCTATCATACCCCGCCATAACAAAGCCACCATGGATGAAAGTCTCCTGAGGATTTTCAGGCTAAAAGACCTTCCACATCCAGTCAGGCTGGACCAGGAGCGCTGTTAGATATTTTGGACCCCCTGGAAGTATATCATATTGGGCCCCCAACCCAGACCAATCCAGTTATGTTCCTCATTTTTAAAGCCCGTCACTCAAGAGCCTTTGGAATTGTACTAAATTTCTCCCCCTTTACGGCACCCCTGGGCTGGGGCATTTACTACCTCTGTCCCTTTATATAGACCTCGATCTCTTGTACAGTTCCCAAGATTTGAAAGAGCTACAGTGCCATTAATGTAAACATTCATCCATCCATCTTCGACCATGTAACCTGGTCATGGGGGCCGGGAGCTTATCCTACGTAAACCACAGATGAGATACCAGTCCTTTACAGAAAATTAGGACATTTCAGAGTGATTTTGTCATTATATTCAGTCCTCCATCATGGCTCCTTGCTCTGGTTTTAGAGACTGTGTTTGTCCAGAGCAGCTGTAGGTGTGATGCCCTAGGCCTGACCTTGCTGCGATGGCTACCTCCTGTAAATGGCTGCAGAAGAAGACATTCCATTTGGGAATGTCGTCAGGACCCAATCGGTGGAATCTGCCTAACCTCTGCAGTCTCTTTGGGGGCTGCATTTGCTGGACTGCGATGATCTGCGGTGGCTGCAATGCGGCGTGTGTGTTTATCACCCTCACCTTGGGGTATTAATACATATGAAACTGCCCCCTCGCCACATT
>JAAGVU020000039.1:13297655-13309078 GCA_011763525.2 Mormyrus iriodes
GATGAGATTCGCCCTGAGTTCTTGAAAGCTCTTGATGTTGTGGGGCTGTCCTGGCTGACATGCCTCTTCAACATTGCATGGACGTCGGGGACAGTGCCTTTGGATTGGCAGACTTGGGTGGTGGTCCCAATCTTTAGGAACAGGAACCGGAGGATGTGTTCCAACTTTAGGGGGATCACACTCCTCAGTCTCCCTGGGAAAGTCTATGCTGGGGTACTGGCGAGGAGGGTCCGTCCGCTGGTGGAACCTCGGATCCAGGAGGAACAATGCAGATTCCGACCTGGTCGTGGAACACTGGACAATCTCTTCACCCTCACAGGGATACTGGAGGGTTCAAGGGAGTTTGCCCAACCAGTCTACATGTGCTTTGTGGACTTGTAAAAGGCATACGACCGTATCCCTCAGGAAGTTCTGTGGGGGGTGCTCCACAAGACTGGGGTACAGAGTCCGTTGTTGCAGGCTATCAGATCCCTGTACAAACGGAGCGAGAGTTTGGTTCGCATTGCCAGCAGTAAGTCGGACTCGTTCTTGGTGAGTGTTGGAATCCGCCAGGGTTGCCCTTTGTCACCGGTTCTGTTCACAACTTTTATGGACAGAATTTCTAGGCATAGCCAAAGGTTGGAGGGAGTGCGTTTCAGGGGACTCAGGATTGCGTCTTTGCTTTTTGCAGATGATGTGGTCCTGTTGGCATCGGGCTGTGACCTGCAACATGCACAGGGGCAGTTTGCAGCTGAGCGTGAGGCGGCCGGGATGAGGATTAGCACCTCCAAATATGAGGCCATGGTTTTCGACCGGAAAAGGGTGGATTGCTCTCTCCTGATGGCAGAGGGGTTACTGCCTCAAGCGGAGGAGTTCAAGTATCTCGGGTTCTTGTTCACGAGTGATGGAAAAAGGGAGCAAGAGATCGACTGACGGATCGGTGCAGCATTGGCAGTTATACGGACGATGCACCGTTCTGTTTTGGTGAAGAGGGAGCTGAGCCAGAAGGCAAAACTCTCAATTTACCGGTCGATTTATGTTCCTACCCTCGCCTATAGTCATGAGCTCTGGGTAGTGACCGAAAGAATGAGAGCGCGGATACAAGCAGCTGAAATGAGCTTCCTCCCCAGGGTGGCTGGGCTCAGCCTTAGAGATAGGGTAAGGAGCTCAGACAATTGGGAGGGGCTCAAAGTAGAGCCGCTGCTCCTCTGTATCGAAAGGAGCCAGTTGAGGTGGTTCGGGCATCTATCTAGGATGCCTCCTGGATGCCTCCCTGGGGAAGTGTTTTGGCATGTCCAACTGGGAGGAGGCCCTGGGGCAGACCCAGGACACGCTGGAGAGATTGTAGCTCTCGGCTGACTTGGGAACGCCTTGGTATTCCCCCGGTGGGGCTGGAGGAGGTGGCCAATGAGAGGGAGGTTTGGGCATCCCTGCTTAGATTACTGCCCCCGCAGACCCGAACCCGGATAAATGGTAGAAAATGGATGGATGGATGGATGGAATGCACAATTAATTAATGTTTTGTCATTATTAGTTTTTATGCATGATTCTTTGAATGCACTCAAATGTATCACGGACAGTGGTTCCACACATCTAGAATGAGAATTTTGAAAAGGAAACATCCTTTTTCAGTTGATGCATTCACTTTGTGTTCTGAGAACATAACATGAATTTTTTCATGTCTAATTATACCAACTGAATGTGGAGAGATCATGCATGCTTTTCAATAGAATAATATTAAAGCAATATAAATATTTATCAAGAAACAACAACCAATAAACATGTATTTCCTACTAGAGCCATATGTTATCATGTATGGTAAAATGTAAAAGTTCATGTAAAAGTTTTATATTTTTCCTGTTGGCTTTTCCCTTGAGTGCCTTACATGTCAAGTATGTTTCTTGTTATGAATGTGGTCATAATCATGCAAGAAAAAACACTGACTTGTAGTGGACATATGAAAAACATCAGGCATTGTTATATAATCTCAATAAGAGAAATGCTTGATAGCTTCATGAACCATGTTGTTTTTTTTCATATGGGTAGTACCTGCCAGAAATTGTTGCATGTGTATAAATAGCAATCAGAAGTACTTTGTGAAACTCTGTTTACTTTTACATGCAATACATATCTTATTACTGGATTAATTATTTTGCTATGGAAATAATAAAATGACTGTACAGTTTCACACCTGCAAAGCGCCATGGTTGTCCTGTGAGACCCTTTACTCTTCCCCTACGCTTCAGCAAGTCTCATGACCATGAAATTACTCTGTCTCAAGTTTACTAAAAGTGCAAAACTTTTGACAACCTTGTAACACCCCCCACCACATACACACATACACACACTTCCTGGTTTGCGTAATTCTAACATTTGTACTTGGAGATGAACCTCACTGGTTCATTTGTCTTCCGCTTCACAGGTACGTAGTTTATTATTCATATTTATTATTGTCTGTAAAGTTACAGCCATATAAATAGAGTATACAAGCTAAGAAGCCACATCGCGTTTGCTTTTTTTGCATTCCTAAATTATTCCTAGATCCACATATATACCCGCTTTGAGCAGTTTTTTAAACTGTGACCGTAACTAAAGCTTCGCTTCATTGCCGCACGCCTCCATTTCGGCAGATGTTTAGATGTCCCTCTTATTGTGATGATTGCATCATACTTGCATTCGACCTAAGCATCACCGTGACAACCATCAAACTTAGTTATTGGCTTTCAGAGACTCCCTGGGCACTTCAGACAGCAGCAATTCTTTAGTGAGTGCTCCTCTGGGGAAGATTTGAGAGGACTCAAGCTTCCTAGGATGAGAGTGTCCCATCTATCAATATACTGCTCCCCCCACTCAGACCCTACACACTGATCTTTCTTAGAGAGTCAGTGCAGCATTATGACTGCCCTTGTTTTTCTGCTGGAGTCGAATGAGCCCACTTCAACCCTCTAGTTTAATAATAAAAGCAGGAATCCACTAAATTATGCTCTAAATAAATGAATAAAAGTTTTGTAGCACAGCCTGCTAGCATCGGTACAGAAGCAAGTAAATTCACGTTTGACTCTACACTTGCTTTTTTTCTCTCCTTAAACTTGGTTCTTAACCTAGCCCCGCTTATCTGAATGGAACAGTGCCCCCTTCAGGTAAGTAGTGACATCACCATGATTCAAAACGTAAGTCGACAGAGACACGCCCTCCAGAGTACACTTAATACCCTGTAAGTATATAGCTATATATTTACCAACCTGTAATCTCACCCTTGGGCCCATTCTGAGTCAGGTTGCTTCCTTGTGATGGTCTCGCTAATAGACGACAGAGCTGGCAGCCACAGCCGGAGTCGGAGCAGTAATAAGAAACACATACAGGAAATCTGTGGAACCATTTCTAAGCCCACCGTGTCTCCCAATGAATTGAAGAAGGTCTCATCTGGAGTGCCATATTCGGCTTGCTGTATTTCACAGATAAGTAATGCAGGTTTTGAAAACACAAACAACTATCATTGCTTAATTCTCACATATCAGTTTTTCTTTTGATTTTTGCTTGAAAATAATTAATAGGCGAGATGGGTAAGTTCATTTAAAGATTGCAATTTTTTGTTGTGTATTCAGGAAATACCAATTTCAATTGGCATGTAAATCTGTATTTCACAGATAATCAATAGCTAATCCTGTTAGTTTAGCCTGGGAAGCGGTTTGTAATGAACACCGGCACACTCAGGCCTTTCTGGGTACAGGTTCTGGCATAACAAAGGAACAATGCAGCAAGCCATTCTCACCCTTTCATCACGCCTCCAGTCCTCCGTTTAGTTTGGTATGTTTTTTGGAGAGGCAAGCACCATCCTGACAGCTTATCTCGGGGGCTATGGATATATCTGCAGAGGCGACCTGCCACATTACTTTTATGACACGCACACACATAGACTTAATTGCCCTCTTGTAGACACAGGCATAACGCATGCTGTTAACAGGGAAGCACTGTACAGGACAATTTACAGAGTGCCGCTAATGACTAGCCGCAGACAGACACCCGAAACACGTCGTGAAGTGAATACAGAAGTGAATGTCAAAGCATTTTTTTTGTTGGGGGGGCGTGTCATTCAAGCTGTTATCCGATGCTAGTCACACCCTTTGAAGCAATTTGGATCCCCCGCGACCCCACAGGACTGGGGGATCAAAGCTGTTTGGGTGCAGATTAAAATGGTCAAGATCTACGTGAGCGGAGGCTAAGTATGTACATGGCAGAGGTGGGTCAAGGGGTCACAGCGAGTACATTAATGCGCCATATATCAGCTTCTGCAGAAACAAGGAATGTCCAAAAACAACACATCGAACAGAACAGCAGGTTCCAGTGCTGATTAGAATTCACTGCGGGTACTGTAATATAGTGCCTGGTTTTCTTAAAATCCCTCCTTTCAATGGAAAGCAATTTCCTGAAGTGTGCGTGATTGATATATGTATGTCTGTATAGAGTGGGGAGTTCGCATTGAGCTATGCTCTGACATGGGCTCTGATGTATTGGAATGGAGTCCAAGGGGCTCCGGAATCGGCCATTGTGCCGCGCTCACCGGCTCTGCTCTCACTGATAAGCAATCGGGTGATTTCCCAGCATGACATCACTTTTGTGCAAAAGGACAAGAATTTTTGTCTAGAGCAGAGGAGACATGGATGGGATTAAATCGGGTAGAATTGAACAGAGACGGTAGTGAGACTAACCTGAAAGAGAATGAGGAGAAGGACGAGTGTTATTAAATGAGTACCAGAGGTTGGGGGGGGGGGCAGGGGGGGGCACACATGGCCTGCTCCCAGACTGTCACCCCAAGAGCGATAGCGACGATGTGAGTTGTTTCCGTGATGACCTCCCGTCTCCTCACTAATTTAAATTAGCCTCGATTCAGAGCCTTTAAACCTTTGACAAAAACTGTCTATCGTCTACCGTGGGCCAAATGCCAAGTCTGGCAGCAGCTCTTCAGGCGACAGCTGTGAGGCCAATGCCGTCATTATATCACACGTAATGGGCACATAGATAACAATCAACCGGAAGGGTGTCACTGGGGGTCACCGGGATCCAGTGTCCAGAGCAGGAGTATCACAATCGTTACAATCACAGGAATGTACTTTGAGGAGAGGCTACAAGAGTTTAAGCCAGTGTCGATGACAAACACGGCCATGACTTAAGTAATGCTTCTATTTACAGTCTATTTATTACTTCTGTTGGTTAAGAAGAGATGTTTTAAATTACTGCTGTATTGCTGAGCGAAATATTTTAGTTAATTATTTTGCAAACAAACAGATGAATATGGAATATACCCAAAATTCTTTCTAGTAAGGAAATACAAAATGCAATGGTTCATACACTGGTAATTACATGAAATTACATATGTGCAATTATGTGTGCATGTAGTATGTACGTTCTCCCTGAGTCCTCCCACAGTCCAAAGTTAATTGATGTCTCTAGATTGTCCATAGTGTGTGATTGTGTGTGTGTGTGTGTGTGTGTGTGTGCATGTGTCCTGTGATGGACTGGCATCCCATCCAGGGTGTAACCCTGCCTTGTGCCCTGTGCTGCCTGGGATAGGCCAGGATAAGTTGTTGGGAGGTGGATGCATGGATGGATGCATGGATGGATGGATGGATGATGGGTTTTGCAGTTAACCTTCACAGCTGACATTTACTTGAAGCCAAATGGACTGCATCACCCCTGCGATTCAGATGCCTGGCCAGAGATCCTCGCCAGCTCTACATCCAGCGATTCTCACTATGGTGCCTGGTAAATGTGTTCCCTTGGGCAGTAAACATGTTCCATTGGATGTGTAAGCTTGTCCAAGATCAAGGATAAAGATATCAAGGAATGAAAGTGGGAGAGAATCAGCACAGAGAGGTGGACAGAAAGAGAGATTGGAGGAGAGAAAGTGAGCAGCTTTTGACAGTGTCTGGATCGGAGGCATGAAACAACCATGGCTCCAAATTAGACTGCTCTCCATTTTTAATGTGAAATATCACCAAAAGGACCCAGGAACAGAGAAAGGCTCCTTTAAGAGGGACCAAAGCTTAAAAAACAGCAAAAAAAAGAAAACTTAGTACTGACTTTTTTGCACTTAGCAGTCAGATGAAGAAATTGCAGTGAAGGTGGAAAGAATGTGAATTGCCTGCATTGTCTGGCCCCTCGCAGCACTGCATTTTGACACTGCATTTGTGTTCATGACAATATAGTCAGACAAGATGACACTCACCCACTTTAACTTAGTAATCAGGATTCATATCTTTACACCATTAAAGCAGCTATCAATGTTTATATTCTATTTGAACTGCATAAACTGTATTTCCTTTGAACTACACTGCACTACAGTTTTCCAAGCTTTAGACAGATTAAAAACCAGGTTAAAAACCATAAACCCCCCAAAGCCAGAGTCATTTTTCCTTAATAGAAAAAAAAACATTGGCAAATCCCCATTTGTGCAGGATTTTCTCAGCAATCACCCTTGACAGCACTGCTTTACATATTCCCATGTATACAACAGGGTCAGAAGCATTCGAGCCCAAGACCATTTCCTGTGGCAATTTTAAACCCATGTGAATCCCGATTGGCTGGCAGGCAGGGAATCCTCAGGTTTTGCCTGTCACTGCTCCTCTTCGAGTGGCCTGAGGGACGAACTCTCTTCCTATTTCTGCTACAATGCCCCCATGGAACCCTTGGGAATCCCATGGGGCAGAATCTGGGAGCAGTCATTCAGTTAGTGATTGCATTACACCTGAAAGCCCAGAATAAGTGATGCTCTACAATGGAACCGATGAAATACTACGGAGTTCGGAATGCAGACTGGCGTACCCCTGTGGAGTCTAGGGACTGGAAAATCTCCATTTTGTCAAAGTGAGAGACAGCTCTGTCCTGCCCTGAACACCATCACCTGTAGATAGGTAACCTTATCGATGCACAAAATGGCACTCTCCCTACCTCTGATCTGGCCTAATCATTGGTATATCAAAATATCAATGCATTGAAATCCAGCCATTTTACAGGGTCACAGTGAGCCGGGAAGCTGTCCCTGAAAGCACAGGGGAACACCTATCCATCACAGGGCTCACCACGAGCCATTTACAGGCTTCAGTTCACATAATCGCATATTTATTTGGACTGTGGCAGGAACAGAAAACCATATAAACCCAAGGACAGGCAACTTCCACACACAGAACCAACAGCAGGATTCAAACCCACACCGGGCAAGTTTTCAAGCTTCAGAATTACCCACTGAGCCATCACAAAGTGTCAAGACGCTTTTGGCAAATGTGTTTTTTTGTTTGTTTTTTTAATCAAAAAATCAAAATATTTGTGACATTGGTTTTTGAGTAAAAAAAAAAAACAAAAATTAGGTCAAGTGACTGAGAGATTTGAAATTCCCCAGTGTTGTCAGACTAAAGCACTAACAACAAGCATGAAATCGGAACAGACTAGTGATGAGGTCCTACATGCTAAAAATCTGCCATATATATGACTGTAATGGAAGGCAGCTCATATTAAATGGAGCAAACGCCCTGGATGACTCTGCATTATGTCCAAAAACACAGACTTCAAGTTACAACACACAGCTGTATGCACAGATCCCTGCCCTGTCCTCTGTGCCACCTGCTCATACATCGATAGAGTGCAAGAAAAATCTACTTGATTCATGAGATAAAAAAATCATCCAAATGACTTTTTTCGCATATAGGGCCCTATTATAACGATCTAAAGTGTGCAGTCTAAAGCGCACAGCCCAAGCTCTGTTAGGGCGTGGCCAAATCCACCTTTGTTAGTCTAATGGCAGAAAAATGGTCACAGCACCAAGCGCATGGTCCAAATGGGTTGTACGTAGTCTTGTAATTAGTCATGGGTGTGTTTAGGGCGTAACATGTTATAAACCAATCTCCCATTCCTCCATTCATTTTAAGACCAACACACTCATGAGTGTTCAGATGGACTCAAGTTGATCTACTATTTAAAGAACGTGGGTGCTGAGTTGGGCTTATGCTAGCAAAGACACCTACATTGTGCCTGGTGCCACTCTGTGCCGGTGTACAATAAGGCCGATAGTGATGCCTTCAAGATCAACACTAAATCCTCCAGTATAGAGGGAAGTTGGTTTTGGCTATCGTTATCATCACTGTTATCACTCTCCAGCTCCTACACAAACTGGGGAAACTGCAGCCAGTTAAATAATTCCATTACAGGGGGACTCCTGCTATATGTTATGTTCAATATCTATTTACCCTTCTGTGGGTAATGCCAAGGGTACGTTTTTCTGATTAAGTTCTCCTTCTGGATATCACTAAAGACACAGCTGAATGTTCAGGTGAGGACCAGGGTCAAGATCTGTGGATAATATGACATGCCTTTGAGATTAACCACATACATTCATACACATATATAGATACATAATAGATACATTCATATTTAATAGTTAACTTCACAAATCAAAGGGTTTTCCTTTTATGTCTTCATTTTCTTTTTTCCGATTTCATGTGAGATCAGAAATACAATATTACTTAAATAAATCACGTGTCTTGTCACCATCATCAAAGTTCCTCCACATAAAAATGTCAAACCAAATAAATGATGGATATCATGTCTCCACTCTGTATACATGGCTCTCCACTGTATGTACACAGCTCTCCACTGCATATACATGGCTCTCCACTGCATAAACACAACTCTGCATTGCATATACATGTTCTTCTCTGGGTATACATGACTCTCCACTGCATATACCCAGCTGTCCACTGCACTTCCATGACTCTCCACTGCATATACCCAGCTGTCCACTGCACTTCCATGACTCTCCACTGCATGTACCTGGCCATTCTCTGCATGTACATGCTTATCGCCTGCACGGGCAATGATTCTCCACTGCATTATCAGCTGAAGGAATCTGCACATTCTTGCCTCATATGTAACAAAACTAATCAAGACAGGCTTGAAAGAGAGGGTTGGGGATTCCGTAAGACTGCAGGGCTCAAATCAAATCAAAACTTCCATGAAATTTCCTAAAGAACTGTCACATTGCTTTCCATAATAATTGTGCCTTTCAGTACCTTACAGTAAGTGTTGGCAGCTGTTATTTTAAATCATACTCTTAGACGCTACTCTCCTGATCATTCACATTACATTAAATTATTTATCCATTTACATTCATATACTGGAAAAAAAAATCTTTAATCCAAATCCATTTATGGTTAATGCAGCGCTTTGATGACATATTGCATTTAATTATAGAATAAAAAAAAAACATACACAAATTTCTCACACCATTAATTATAATGTATTCTACTGTATTCCAATAACATTATAAAATATAAAATTATTTATACTGCTTGTAAATGTTTTGCATATATTAATAACTGCTGAAAAAACTATGCTAGGAAAACCAATATAAAAATAAAGGTTATTTAATCCTTTGAGAAGGAGGAAAAACATCATTGAAGTTGAACCAAACTAGCTGATTTGAGTGGAGATGTAAGATGATGAAGCTGAAAGTGAGACTCTGCATGGTTATGGTAACATCCGCCCACAAGAGACCCTGGTGTAGAATTAATCCCAGCCTTTCACAAAAGGGAAGAACAATATGGTTTGGATCTGTACATGATGACATTGTAAAATAATGCCTTTCCCCGTAAAATATTATAGTGCTGTGGTTAGTAATCAGCACAGGCTACTTGCTTTTGGAGACACATTTTGCAGAACATTAGTTATAATGACAGCAAGTTTTTCATTAATAAAAGCATGTCAATTAGTTACAGTAAACAAAGCAAATACATGAAACATAAACTGTTATTCCTAAACATCTGCTTTTAAAATTATAAGACTGAGGCATTAGAAATCCTGTATACCTTTTCAGATTATATTGTTGTAGTCATATGAGTATTTAATGTAATTAACTCATTTTCAGTTTATCTGTGGTTTTCACAGGATTCTTTGTGTGAAACCCAGCTCACCAAAAACGGAAAGAAATTCCACATAAAATGTCATGGAAATTAATATTTAAGTAATCACTTCACTTTAAGCGTAATAAAAATTTCCCTGGTAGAGGGAATAAATGTGGTCCATCTTCTATAACCATAGCCTACAAAGTAATTCCAAATCCTGATGCATATTTCAATGCTTGTCATCTCTATTTGCAAAGTCGCACTGAATGTAAACCAACGTGTCTTTCAGACTTCCGACGGATTATCTAAACTGTCACTTCCCAACTGTGAAAGCCCCTCCACCCCTCGAGTATGACATAATTAACTTTGTCTTTCTGTCCTATTAAAGTATGTCTCTGACTTTTCCTGGTTAATGCAAAATCAGCAGAAGATGAGGTTTTGCCACACTGATCTTCAGAACACAGAACACTTCTGACTTCCCATGATGCTTTGAAACACACTTTGGCTGCTTCCTGTCTCATTATGCTTAGAGAGGCATGGAGCTTGATATCGACGAATGAACTGCTGTGCACACGTGAGGCTGTGATGCTGAGCACCAGCCTGTCAGTAGTCACATCCATGATGTGTGCAAATGCGCAGATCAGTAAGGATCACTGGCAGGTAACCAATAGGAGATTTCCACAGTCTACTGGGGGCCTTCATGTAATCACTCAGGTATGGATATCATGATAACGTGTTTTCAAAGAGCCATATATACAGGTGTAAAGCTTTTACTACATTTTGAGGGACAGTTATAAAGCTAATAGTGGTTATTAAACATGGAGTCTATTCATCAAAAAATCTGGGGGCAGCAGGCAGAAAGTATCTGTAAAAATGGTTAAGATCACAGGCCGCGGAAGTCACATTGCAGAGATGCCTCTGCAAAGCAACTGAGAGATAATTCCAGCTCTTGCAGCTGCCTTTGTTATTGTATGCGCTGTGACTCCACAATAACAGCAACTCCAGATACACATTAGAGTCCTCTTCTAGGTTAGTGACTGATTAATGCATGCGATGCTTCACCATCACATGGCCCAACTGATAATGATTAATATTGATGACACAAAAACGCAATGACAGTTGAGTCACACAAACAAAGAGAGGTGTTTATGCACAAGTATTTTGTGGGTGTCTGGTCAATATATAGGTATTCTGTATATCACGCGTTCAGGTCATGTACAGCTAAAGCTTACAGTCATGCTACTGATCTGGTGTAAGAAGTGTGCACCGGATCCAATTTGGGATGAACTCGGGATGCATTGGTAAAATTCGATTTATTAATGTAGAATGGTAAATCATTTTACTTAATTTCACATTATTTATTTAACACACAACTGGTGTGATTAATATTTTCGGAGGTCATTATGCTTCCAGACCACAGGACGGCACGCCATCTATTGCGAACCTGCTTGTGTTTTCACACAAAAGTAAGTTTCCTGTAGGAATTTATTAGCTCAAAGTAAATTTTGATCTCCACCAATGTATAAGGAAATTAATTAATATTTTATTACT
>JAAGVU020000039.1:13331063-13344629 GCA_011763525.2 Mormyrus iriodes
CTCTTATACATTGGAACACATGGGAATGAACGAGGGGCACCTGTGGCTGATTAACAAGGGGCAGGAACACGAGGTAACAACAACAAGCGACAGGCGTGGCTGATTAACAGCCCCGCCCGTGGGAAACACTGGGAACAGACTGGTAGGGAAGGGCTGGACGTAACAAATGGTATAGATCAGTTTTTCCCAATCCAGTCCTGAAGGACTCACATACAGTCCACATTTTCGCTCCCTCCCAGCTCCCACTGGAGCAAATATGTGGAATGTCTGATAGGGAGCTCAGAGGGAGCAAAACATGTACCGACTGTTGTGTCCCCAAGGACTGGATTGGGAAACAATGGTATAGATGGATGGATAACAACATTCTGATAATATCCAATATATAGAACTTTTGTGAAGTCTTATGTGTGACTCTGGCAACAGAGGCATCAAGCATTTCCTCAAAATTAAAAAATAAAGTTTCCATGATCTGGCTAAGTGCTCCTTGTCAGCACAGGCACCCCCAACCCCAGGGCATCTGACGTTTTATGAGTATCGTGTAATTAGAATGAACAGCAGACATAATTGGAAGCTTTCCGACAACAAGATGAAAATTGTATGGAAAGCGTCCCTTTGCCTGGCATCTTGTGTCTCCGCGAGGAGCCGCCGCCGCCACGCTAATGGTGCTGGGAACGCGAAGCTTTCCCACTCAACCTCGCTTCAGTTCCTGCGTGCAGGCATTTCAGCGTAGTCTGTCCAGATGTGTGCTGTAACGCCCTTTCTTTCCAGAGACTTGCTCTGTGCAATGCCAAGATGCAAACGGTCGTGGTAATGATCAGATATGCACTCCATCCTCAAGTTTTGGCAGCAACCATAGCTACCAAACCCGTTTTGTTGTAAGATTGCATACATATTTATGCATATATATGTACAGTTTCTGAATTTCATAACAAATCAGGCATCATATAGATCAAATAAAGTATATACATAGGTATATATTTTAAATAGATTTCCATATGAATTTTTTTTATGAAATTTTCAGTGGAGGGAGTCTGCACTCCATACATCATCCTCGTAACAACATTCCAGCATTTGGATAAAACGACTAGGAACTCCCAAAGGCAAGTGGGCCACAGAGGACTGAAAAAACAGACATCTGACTGTGAGTGTCTCCTATAATTGCTTGCTCTCATTTATACATCTGTATATCACTGGGGCACGCAAAGCTGAAAAGCATTCTGGGAAAAGCGACTGGAACACAGAAGTTTCGTGATGCGTGCATGTGCATCACGCACAGCGAAGGTGTTTTGACATCTTGAAGCCCTTCGTTCCCCTCATCGTCAGAATGAATGAATGTAATTGCCAGTGGCAAGGTGACCTTGACAGTCTACGTTACAGTTTAACGTTGAAGGGAAGATTATATTAATAGCAGTGAGTAATATTCAAATACAGAACTGTAAGGTAACAAATAACACCATTTTCCAATGGGCTTTAATCTTCTGCTCCTCTTGATCTGTTATCGTAATACTGTTTATATTGACTTGGCTGTGCTGTTTACTACATGGGAACAACAATTTAAGTATTTTAAAATTATTCTCGAATGATCCCAGTACACTAATATCTGCCCACAGATACAAGTTGCGGATGTGTACCTTTAAGAAGTGGATGCTGATGATGCCGAAATGCAGTTGCGCCTGACATTTTGTGCGATAAAGGATCTAAGTGTGTGAGGGAAATGATCGGCCAGATGAAAAGGAATGTGGAATGTGAGTGGAGACAGGCTAACTCGAATACCGCATTCACACAGTACAAACAGGTAAAGCCCAACAGGAGGACACTATTGTTTAAATAAGAAAACTAGGTTGGTCCTGATCATACTCAACATCTAAATATCCTACACACAGGTAGAAAGACAGGGTCTCATTTGATGCTCCTAGTTTATTTAGTGTTTTTACAGGGCTGCGGCATGTAAATATTGTTTGGGGAGTTACACTCTTGCTAAATTAACCTCCTGGCAGTGAGGTTGGAGGCTGTGATTCACACATGTGGTGTTTATTTTTAGCTTTCTGACCTTGTGATTGGAGTGGTGATGGCGGCCAAATCAAACACCACCAGGGCGGGCTGCTCCATAGGGGTGTTTGGTCAGCGCTCCCCTTGTAGTCAAATTTCAGTCCCAAAAATGAGGCACGCGGCCTGGTCATGATGGATCCATATTCACCAGCATCTGCTTGCATTGCGGATCTACACGCAAGCATGCATTCATATTAAGAATTGCCTCTTACTGTGATCTTGCTCTGCCAAGGTCAGCTATGTTATTCTACCCTTACATGGAAAAGGTTGCCCAGACTTTTTTTATTTTTCCATTAACATGGGGGTCAGCTGGTATACATATCTGTGTGCTGGCTCCACTCGACAATGTCTTCCATCATCTCGTCCCCGCCATATACCTCGTGGGCAGTCACAGGAGCGGCCAATGTCCCCTCTGTTGTCTCCCGATCCGTCACGATGTGAAAGCAGGTTTCACAGAGTCCGACTGGAAAGCAGCAGCTCACTTCAAACTCTAGCTGTATTCATTTCACTCATTGTTCTTCTTTCAGAATGTTACAGTCTGCTTGAGTGACGGCAGGGACGGCCAATTAACAAAGGGTTATACAGATCACAGGAACATTGACTTTATAAAAACATACACAACAATAACCATATAAACCCTAGTTAGCTGTGATTAACGCACTGTGTCCGTACTGCAGGCTCTGAAGTTGAACCTGTCAAATATACTTTAACAAATGGTGCTGCATCTGAACGTACTACTCAGGAGAACAAATTAAATGTGATATATGGCCCTATCCTTACAACTCAAAATCATTTCCATAAAGAAAACGCAGAGATAAGGATCTGTCGTTGCATTTGCTAAGTATTAGCTTCACACTAGCTCATTTTTAATTTATTATTATTGTTTCGGGAAAATATGCAGCCGTCTGCTTCACACAGTGGTGGGGTGGTACGCCTGCGCAGGTCGCAGATCGAGGGGAGTCATTGGCCTCCAAATGTTCACTTAAAACAGCATTAGCAAAACAGGAATGGCTCCAAAATTCTGCTCGTATTTGAGGCCTCTGAAGGACGATTAGCTGAAATGATGGGTTCGCTCAACCGACAGCGGAGCGCAGGATCAGATCATTCAGCATAACTCAGCATGCTCGGAGTACCACGGCTTTCTCCACCCTCGCTTCCTGTTTTGCACACGTCTTTGGCAGAACAGGCTGTGCAGTTGGGTGTGCTAGCTGTGCTCTGGCAACATGGGCTGCTGCTGCTGCTGTTGTTGTTGCTCGGAGACGCTGCATTGGGAGGTGAGAATAGATGGGCTGGCCCACGGTTAGACAGCAGCCGCCACTCTCTCTGGACCCACGTCACGTCAGCCGCAGATGTCCAGCTGTGACTGCTCCCCTCACCCCAAACCGTTCTTCACTGGTAGATTACAGCCATCCAGACGACATGCTCATGCTGAGCCGCATGGCAAATTCGAGAGACTGTCCTTCGATTCACTCAGATCCCCGATTGTGCGAGGTCACCCCATTTTGAAATGAGGTCCGTATTTCTTGTAAGTTGGGGCTATACCTTTGCAGATCAGGGTTATATACTGGGACCAGGCTCCAGCGATAGAGACCTTGGTCTCAGTGTGTCCAGTGTGCAAACCCTAAGAGCACGTGGTGCTTAGAGCTCTCTGTAGGAATGTGAGAGATGCTGGTCTCGGTGCCTCTTTACCTGAGATTCTGTTTCTCTTAATTTCTCATGTTGCATCATCTTAACAAATTAAAGACCCGTGATCATGCTTTTGGTTACTCTTTGATGATTGTACAGCAAATATGAGAGTGAATAATATATAAGAATTCTAGCACTAAGCAGACTTTTAATTGCGAACCTCAAATGTTTTTACTAAAGCGATTACACCTCCAGCCACTTCACAGTGTGTTTAATACACCAAAAATCTCTTTAGTAGATGTGCAAACATTTTCCCCTCTGTCAGCATTTAATAAGTTGAGTGTTAAATGAAAGGACAAAGGAGGGAGATATTTTGCTGTATCTGCTGTAAATGCTGTTTTTTTTTTGCGATCACACGTTTGGACTTTTAAACAAAGTAGGGCAATTAAATTAGGCTGTGACACTTTTGATGAAAAATAAGCAACTAAATGTAAAATAAAGTAATCCCTGCATAGTTTTTTTCTCCCATTCAGAACATTTGCCCTTTGAGTTAAAAAAAAAACAAAATACTGAAAAACTGAAGAGCACCTTGAAATGAGGAAAACCAGAAGTAATTTGGCTGAAAATAGACAAACGCTGGCCAGCAGCCAGTTGTGCGCTGTTCTTTTGAAAAGACAGAGCTTACTAAATTTGTACAGGATGTGGAAACTGTGCATAGGTTTGCAGATACCTTAAAAAGCAGACGTGCGCGCACACACGTATAGGGACACGAAGGGTACTGCTGAGTCACCGGATGGTCTGTAGCAGCCAGCCCATCACCACGCCCAGCCGTCTCCACCCCAGGCCCTGGAGGATTTATAGTGAGGAAATGAAGGCGGGGTCTGCAAGGTTATGCCACACCCCTTTCTGCAAAGGGAAGTGTCAGGGGACGGCAAAAACCTTAAAATAGCCACTAACCACTAAAAAAAGGTTTGCTGATGCATCATTTTGTGCTGGGCTTTTGGGGGCCAAGGAAAATGCTGCAGGAGGACAGGGATAGGAATCAACATGATGAGCTGGCTAGGCCTTCCGTTGGGCTCATCTTACAGTGATGGCATTGCAGAAGTCCGACCCCTCCCCCCTCCATATGATCGTGTGTTTGAGGTGACAGGGGAGGGTCGAATCCCTTCTCCAGTGGAGCAGGGTAACGATAAGAAGAATGCAATGCAATCCCAACAGATCTCCTATGACACATACAAATTATAAACAAGCAAAAATAACTGTGTTCCATTTGCATTACAAACTGCACATTTAAATTTCAACATGCATTATAAGATAAATACATTTTCTTCATTAAGTATGTGCCCTTTGATTAGTCACAGGCAGACCCATTAAATTAAAAAAAACAGATTAGCAAATTATTGGCAGGAGTCTTTGTGACTCTGCTCAACAGCAGCTCTGACTGTAGAGGTATTATTAAAAAGGGAGAGCGCATGAAGATGGGGATGAATTAATCACTCCTGCCCACACCAGAAACACACTATTTTTATCATCACAGTTAGGTTGTTCTGGTAAAAATAAGGATAAATCCCCCAAGGACATCAGTAGGAGAATTACAAGTGTTTGCATAATTCAGCTTGTAAGCATATAGGGATATAATGGACCACTGGGTCCACTATAGCTATGAAGCAATGCATGATGGGATTGCATGGTGTAACTACTTTACATAATGTCAGTGCTGGTGGGAGGTTTCATTGAAAACTGATCTGAAAGCAGTTTGTGAAGGCTATGCTTTTTCTGTTTCCAGAATTGAGAATGTTAGGCCTTGGCAACTAGTCTTATACCTTGGCAACAAAGCGTTTTTTGACATCAGCATACCTTGGAATGTCATAGAACTCCAAAGTTTGTTCATTTAATTTATTTTATAAGTATTTTTTGTCTGTTTGTGTAAGGAGTTTTAATTACCTCTGTAGTCTGTATTTTTTCTAAGCGGGCGGCAGGAGTGTCAGTTTTTTGGCCAACATTCTCAGACCAAATTAACTAGCAGTTTACCTGCAATGGTAACCTTTCTCTCAGAAAGTCAAAGACCAAGAGATCAAAGTGACTCCAGAGCACTTTAGGGAAACAAAAGCCAGTGACAAGTTTAATAATAAGAGGAGGGATGAAATATGGAGGCCGGGATGCGGGTAGTTGATTCTATTTATGGCGAGATGATCAGCCGGTGGTTAAGGCGACTGCTTTCCGCCGAGATGGCACGTTATTTCAGCTCGATTGGTTTCTGCAAGTCAGAGGAGCATGGCTTATTTGGCTGACATCACGCAGCTGCATTGCGGGGCCAGAACATCATGACACAAAATGAGCAGACCGGAATAGTCGATTGTGCACTGGCGAGGAGGTGACACCCTATAGGGGTCCTCACAGCATCGCAACCAAAGGCATGGCCTATGCCAGAGTGCGAAACAGGACATAGTGAAAGGTGATGACACTCACACATGGCTTTGCAATTGACTTATGCTAGAAAGTACTACAAAATGGCACAAGAGCTCTCAGCCATAGTGCTCAAAGTGCTGCAGACTGCTAATAGATGACATATGACATGAAGAAAAAACAATGCTTCCAGCACTTTCTCAGGCTAAATTACAGCTTCGAAGCACATTTTCACCAAACTTCCTTTTGTTAATTGATGATGATCCCCATGTTTAACAAGCTGTCTGTTACTCAGCACATGCTCTCTCCCTGGGAAGGGGCACATTCATTTTGCCTACCAACGGAACATATGAGTGCATATATATATACACACACACATATATATGTGTGTATATATATATATATATATAAAATCCCCAATGTTGGCGGTACTCAACCAATGAAGAGAAATACCCCGGTGCTGCCCCCTAGTGTTCTACTCTTGTTTGTCGTTCCAACCTTTTGGCATATGACTTGCTGGGAGATTTTGAATTTGTCACTTTTGTCATCATTAAGCCCTACTCTATGTTGTAACAGATTGACTGCTAACAGATTGAATTTTATGCACACAGCTGTTCTATGATGTTTCTTACATCTACAATTGTAACAAGAAACGACATAATGTAACTGCTTTGGTATACCAACAGTGTAAATCAGAGCTGCTAACTCTCCTAACCTGATGTTTCGCATCAGACTCCGATTACAGTGTTCTCTTCATTTAGTACATTCCTGTTTCCCGTATGGATTCACTGCTTAATTTGAGGGCAGGCCATCATGGTGAATTCAGTCTGTGAGATAATAAGCGGGGAACATGAGAGGACAGCACGGGCTTGAACTTTGCCAAGTGCTCTGAGTCTGTGGCCACCAGTGATGCTGACATGCAGCATAATCAAACGGCAGTACTCACCGAGCGCTTGGCGATTTCAAAAGGAGATCTCGGAAGCCGATGGCTGAGAAGCACACTTTTGTAGTCAATTCATTCAGATCAGGGCCTTGCTCCTTTAATGCTGTGACAGGTTTGTGCGGTTCAAATATTTTAAGCATGCAATTTCAGATATAAAGCCTAATTTGCCTGTGAATGATAACATATCTTTGACAAAAATTACAGAGAAAACCCTGTAATTCCACTTTCTTGAAACAGTCCAAGCACATAGTCTGACAGACTCCTATCACGCTTAATTGCTGTGAAAGAAACTACAGAAATAAGCCTTTATTACATATGTACAGAAAAACAATGCATGACCTTCAACTACCTAATTAAATTCAGAACTGCAGCTGGTGCTGTTAGGCGTTAGTGTTATAAAATAATCACAATTAAAACAAGCTATCAATTCACAACCATTCCATTTTTCAAAAAAGTGTTAATTTACTCAATCTAAATCTACTAAATCTTCTGACAACATATGTATTATTCCGTTGTCCTTCCTGGGAGCAAAACTGGACGTTTTACATATTTCCTTTACTTGCAGTTTAGTTACAGTGATCACACCTCACGGCCCCCGTGTCAAGCTAACATGGCGCATGTTGTGTATTTCGCTACAATACTCATTTTGAATGTGACTGTATCTCTTTATCTGGGGGCACCTTGGTGTCAGATAATTGAGGAAATTGGAAGGAGGTTGGAAGAGTAGTTTTAATATATGAATTAAAATGTTTCACTGAGGCATGAAGGAGGTCAGAACGTACTCCCCAGGGAAGAAGGGGAGTGGAAGGGGAGATATCTGTGCAGCTCCTGTATTGTGGAAGAGAGAGTGCATGTCTCCAAAATATAGTTTACCTGTGATAAAATTAAATGGGGTGTGTTCTGGGTGAGGGAAAGGTTAGTGGACCCCTCTATGTACCAGTAACAAATTTTTGATAGTTGAGGATATTGAGCAATGTTCTTTTCTCAGACCAAATTAATGGGCATGGAAGTCATGCACTGATTCTCAGTTTATGAGGCTATTTACTTCATCGTTTGATAGAGCTGAAAAGGTGACTCTGTTCACTCAGCCTATTGGGTGCTGGAAAACTGACCGTTACATCCTCCAGTCTTCCTGATCACCACACCACAGGTGTAACGCTTACACTTCCATCTATAAATGATAAAAATGGATCCAGCGCAACAGAGATTCCAGATGGCAGTGAAGTTTAGCAAGTCAATCAACCACTAGAATGGTGTCTGGCAGGACACCATCATCAGTGATACATCTATATTATATGGTTGCTGGTTCCTAAAGTGAAAAGTAGTTTCAGGAGATCTCTAACCATTAGCATATAGGAACCAATAGTAAATGAGCTTCCAGCAACTGAAGTACTAACCAAAAGTCACTCATGGGAGTTGTATGTACACAAAAATATTATGAGCGCAGAAGGAAAAATGATTGGTTCAGGGAGATGAGATTGTAGAGGAGACAGGTCCAAACAATTAAAGGAGGTGAGACCAAGACATCTGATTGGCTGGTCTGATATCTAACCAAGATCTGATTGGTTATCTCTCTGAACCAATCATGTTTTATTCTGCCCTCCTAACATTTTTGTGTAAGTAAGACTCCCATGAGCCGAAAAGTCACACTCATCCACCTCCTACTTTATGGCCATTGATAGTAGTCATACTGTTTATTCTTCAATAGAAGGTTATTTTATTCAATGCAACGCAGATATCTTTAGTAGTCTAACTTGCACAGAGGGGTGGAACTCTCCCCCTGGGAAACGTACAATTTGCCACAGGTCCAGTTGTGTAAATTCCACGCCTGACAAACATGGCATGTTAAGGTGCAGCACCTGAATGCTGACTGACAGCCATTGACAGAAATCAGCTATGGAAGGCTGAACAACTTCCAATTAAAGCAGAGGAGGTATGAGATGGGGGGCACAGCTGTCATTGGGGCAGAAGCCTCTGCTGGGCTTCCGAAGTTCTTCAAACCCAAGTCGCAGCATTCTGCACTTTTTTGACAGCTTAAAGTCCAAAATCCAAGGGGAGCGAATCTGACTGGAACTTGCACTCAGGGCTTGAGAATATAGTCAATAAAAATGTGTCTTATTTTTGCACAAGAGAGGAAAGATACTTCAAAATGTGCATGTTTTTTACTTTATTGTCCTAACTGAGTTTTGCTAAGTACAGCTTTTGAGCAAAAAGCATTCTTGACATTCCAACAACTTCAGCTTTCCAGTTACAACAGTGTGAGGAAGGAAAATCTTCTGATACATTTTTTGTGTCAACTAGGACAGGATGTTTGACCAGTGCCACATCGATTCAGACTCAATCCGACAAGTCATATTGTATAAAATGGGGCACACCCTGGATGGGATGTTGGTATGATGTAGGAGAACCAGAAAGATATTAAACATATTTAGGTGGATAGGCATTCTCAACACAGAGAGGGCCAGATTTGTACTGACAACCATGACGTTGAAAAGAAACCGCATATAGTCATGCTATCATGCATATCATTAAAAAATATAATTTCATTAAAAGCGAAATGATTGTGATTATTCTCTGATAAGTGGATTTTCTTGCAATCGGCACAGAGTGAAGGAAGTGATACTTTGAATTATATTCGTCTGGAGAAAAATGAGCTGATGGTGAGGACTGATGAGACAGCTGGTGCAGCAAAGACCTGGATTATGACCAAAAAGGTTTGCCAATTTAAATACCAGGTGGGGAACTATTCTTTAGTGGACAAGGTGGCAAATTGTTTCAGTAACTATTCAGCTCTATAAATGACATGTGGAGTAATGGAACTGTAGACCCTGCTATGGGTGTGCAGCTTCAAAAGTGAAGCACACAGAATTAATTCATTCTGTGCTCGGTATACTACTGATGTTTCAAGGCGTGCTTACAACAAGGTTACACAGTCTTTGCTAGACCTGAGTGCAGTTTTTTCTGATTGAGGAGGAAACCCCTCACAGCGACACCATGTCCTGTGCATGCTGGTCTTGGTGGCCTTCCTTAACAGGCGGGTTGACACCAATGCGCTGTAGCACCACGGGTGCTTAAAGTACAGAAGTGTGCCATTCGGACTGACACATGTCACTATCAGACAGCTCAGTGTGTGGCACCTCTGAGACATGCTGGGTGGCTCCTACCTACAGCTATGTTCTGCTGCCCCTCTTATCTCGCATTCCAGTACTGGCAGTAGACATATGCAAATGCAGAGAAGAGCTATTCCTTAGTGATGCTGTACTGTATATGCAGGATTATTTATCTCCTTTCTCAAACCTTTATGGATAAATGTTTCTTCTGTATAAAATTATTTACTCTGAGCTGTAACAATAGCTTTATTTAGAGTTAACCACAGTGGGTGAAGGAGAAAACACTTTGGCAATTTAGCTCATAATTTCGAACATAGGCATATTTCTAATAATATGCAATTAATAGTATTTTTCCTGTGTACGTCGGTTCATGCCAAACAGTTTTGACCTCTTCAGGCTTTTTAAGTGCAGCTGAAGTTTCTAAAATATATGTACATTTACCAAAATATGCAGAGTCACATACAAAGTCAACCGCCGAAACTTGATTTACAGTACTTGGAAAATATGGTATATTTTTATGTATATTTTCCCCATTTACACTATTATTTATATATAAGATTAGGGTCCAACACTCTGCCATGACCAGGTAATGTTTGATCAGAAGTGCAGCAGTATGCACAGAATATAAGAAAGGTACATGCAGATTGTATAACAACAGGCACCAGTGGAAGACTGTTCTTTGCGCCCCATTGAAGATGTTGACGACACAGCCGTTAATCCCGTTCTCCACAAAGCCATCAAGACATTTCCAGCTCCCAGCACAGGAGTGAACATCATTTAAAAAAAAGGTTTTATTTCCTCCACAAAAGCCCCCTCTGTGTGCGCCAATGGCAGAGCGAGTGAGTGATGAGTTATAAAACACTACTGCAATCATCTGTCCCTTTGCCTGGAGCGTGAAATGAAGGGAGGGGAGAAACACCGGCATGCGTGGCCCTCATAACAGTAATACAGCCATAAAAACAGCAACCAAAGTAATTTTTCTCAGCTCAGAAGTCATGTGAATAGCTGAGAGTACGATGCTAAGGATATAGCTTGACTGCGCCTTCAGGCTGAGAATGCAAAAGGCATCGGCATGTCAACAACAGCCCAGCAGTCCGTTAAATATGGGCAGTTTTCTTTTAATTAAAAAATAAGTCAGGAGAATCAAGGTCATAATTGTCTTCGTCAGCAATACACATGTACAGGTGATATTTCAGACCACAGTAACAGGGAGGGTTGTTGCTTTGCTTTGAGATGCCCATGTTCAGCCAAGCGTCTGGTGTATGTGTGTGTGTGTGTTGGGTTTGTGACAACAAAGGCGACTGGGGTGTTTGTCTCAATTAGTCCTACCTCTCTCTTGTTTCAGATAAAGGGATAGATTGGTGTAGTGTGTATTTGTTCCATTCCCTGATTATCCTGATTTCATCTTAGATGCCAATAACCATCCTTAAGTCTGAGGTTTTGGAGGGGCATCGATACCCTGGCAGAGTCAGGGGCCCAGCAGTTTTTAGGGCCCCCAAAATATGCTATTGGACCATCTGCCCCCATGTCTAACCTCCTCCGTCTAACCCTAACCCTCGCTCGGAAAACTCCAAAACTGCCTGATTTCCCCAACCAAGTTTTTCCGTTTTCATTGTTTTTCCCAGTCATCAAACTGACTTTTCATTTTTTCACTTTATGGTGTCAACATGGGTCTCTTAATGATCATTTGCCTAACGAGTGGCAGTTTAAAAGCACATCTGTAACACACACTAACGAATGTTCAGGCATGTTTTCTCCTAGGAGCCACCTAATGATAGCAGTCGCATTTAATTTGTAACATGGAGAACGGCCCCTCTGCAGCTAGAACTGTGGAAGTCGTATATCCTCGGCAACATCCGAATGTAAAATGTCAGCAGAGACCGAATGGTACTTTAATACAAAATGCACTTTATCATCGACAGCATCTGTACAGTGACTAAGCTGTTGCAGAATATTTGTTGTGGGACCTTAAATGTCATCGAAATGTTCCCCTGTGGAGAGCGAGAGACAGAGCATCTATTGAAGTCACGCTTAAAAGCCTGTCAAAGCCAGCTTTTCAGAGAGAAGGCTTGCGGAATGTGGTTCTGACACGGGCAAGATTTCAGGGACTGGGACCCTCACTGTAAGTATGGGCATATCCTGGTCCCCCGGCTGCCATAGTCCAACCTACCCTCAGGTGAAATATTCATACTATTAAGGATCATCAATATATGGATACTGTATTATGGCTACATTTCAAAACTGAAACAAGAAACCAAAACCCCATAGTAAAACAATCGGAAGGTGTGGATGTTCTGCGGATGGAGTGAGGTCAAGGGACAAGTCCCTCTACACGCCAGTAATCGATTGATCATTAAGGGTATAAAGCCGCCCTTTTTTGGTGGAGAGAGCGAAACAGACTGCATGTTCTGCTTCTTGTACTCTTCCTGGTGGTTCATCTTTGTTAAGGCTGAGATAGCTAAATTGGATGTTTGCTCTTCTTTGCCAGACTGTTGTATCCCCAAGGTGCTAATAAACCTCATGTGCACCGTAGCTTCTAGGTGTACTCCCCAGCAGCAGGTGCAGAGGAGGGTGAGAGGCAGAAACTGAGAGCAAATCGAGGATTTCTCTCCACCCTGCCTAGCTGATTTCAACATCAAAGTTGTTGCTAAAGCAGAGGTTGGGCCACATGACATGCAGGAGTGGAGTGTCATCGACTTGGGCTAGTGCTACATACCGATTAACCGACACATTTACGGGGAACTGCTTACCAAACATACGATTTAGTCTGTAGAGTTTGGATAGAAACCATTCAAAATAAGCTCCTTTAGACGCCACTTTAAGTAGGAGTGTTGCTTGTGTCTAACGTTACATGTGTAGTTTATTAACATGTTTCTCCCGAGTCCATTGCAGGAGGTAGATTGGGTGCAGTTCAGCCATTTTTTTCATTAAACTTGTCCTGGATGGGAATAGTAATTAAGTAATCTCCCCGAGCCATCTAACCACCCTTCTGTTATATGCACATCATATCTGCACCAGGCACATTACAGTGGACCCTTCCACAGCATGGGTGTTAGAGGTGCAGACTGCCCAGGATCTGGAAAAACCACTTAAAATTTTTTGGCCCCCTTAGCGTGCAGAGTGAAGAAAAGAGAAATGCAATGATCACTGCAACATCACTGGTTGGCTGCCGTAAACACGCTCGGCATCCTCCAAACCAGCACTGAACATATATACTTATAATATATGTATATATTTTATACATTTATGAGTTATGAGTTAAGGGGCGGCACGGTGGTGCAGTGGTTAGCACTGTTGCCTCACACCTCTGGGATCAGCGTTCACATCTCCATGTATGTGGAGTTTGCATGTTCTCGTCGTGGGGTTTCCTCTGGGTACTCCGGTTTCCCCCCACGGTCCAAAAACATGCTGAGGCTGATTGGAGTTGCCAAA
>JAAGVU020000039.1:13356013-13384808 GCA_011763525.2 Mormyrus iriodes
ACCAAGGAATTATATAATCGTAGCATCACCTCCCTTGACTTAAACTCCACACACCTAAAGATGAGGTTTGGGAAAGAGAAATTATCAGAGGCTGAGTGCACGTGCCCTTCCTCGTGATCAATGAGATCTTCATCCATCAGAGCACAGGGCAGATCCCCATGCTGCAGTCACACCAGTTTCTCTATCTGTCTGCCTGGGGGGACAAAAAGAGTCCCCTTGTGGACACATGTGTTAATGCATATGCTCATTAACCTCTGTAGGGCATACATTGAGCCACACCACACCTGCCTTATGAAACAGACACACTGAAGGCTACTACAAGCTGAAAGAGGACAAAATGGACATCGTTTGTTGCTATAATCATTTTTATTAAGTTTCTACTGTCGCTGTTCAGAATTATCTCAAAGAGATGCACCACAGTTCAACTGGTGATGATTCACAAACTGGCAAATTTTGGAAACCCAGGGATAGATTATTCATTCTATAAAAGGTATTTAATACTACATCCGTAGTCCACAGTGTTTTTCCAAAGCAGCGTTACATTTAGCCTGGAGCCATTCCCATAATGCACTGCTCAGAGGTAGGGGGATACCCTGCACATTCCAGAACAGGGAAAACCGTCACACACACACACCCAGGACAAATCCGAGATACAGGCAGTCCCCAAGTTACGAATGCGATCTGTTAAGTTGAATTCGTAGCTAAGTCAGAACAATAATAATACAGTAATAATAAAAGTAACTATATGCGGTACTATACTGTGGCTCAAGCCGACAAACTGCTGAAGCCGCTCAATATTTTCATGAGCGTCAGGAAGACGTGTGTGTTCATTATTACGAACCATTGTATTTAACCTGAATTTTTTATATAGTAGGCTTTATGGCAGTCATTTCGTAGGTACAAGTTGTGTGAAAGTCTTACATTTTTAACCCGGGGATTATCCATACTAGAATACTTAAACCATAAGTATTCTCACCATAAGTACACACACACACGGGACAGGAATTCAGCCTGGAGATGTGAGGCCACCGTGTATTTCCAGTCAGCCAGTATTACAGCCTTGGGTGTAATGGAAATATCATAAAAATAAGCTAATGCTTTCATAGAGTAATTAATGGACTCATACCATTGTTCATGACACAAGTGAACTACGAACTATTTTATGATGAACAGAAATACATAACAACCAGAACCATATTCAAAATTTGAGTCGGACAGCTTCAGAAAATTTTTGACAGCTTCAGAGGGCCTCAGGAGCTCCTCTAAACTCCGGTGAGCTTCAGAGAACGTCAGAGAGCAAGCTTTTTGGATGTTCAGTGTTTCCTCCACAATGGGGCTGGGCCCGTCACCGCAGGGGCCTCATATTAATCAGATATACTAGTGCCTTGGGGCTTGACACCATAAACCTTCTAATCTTCACTTTTGGTACTTTTCCACTGCCACCAAGAACTGAGCCGAATTCGAGCCAATCCACAAAGAGATTGTTTTCCATTGTAAATTATGGGAGCCGTACCTGCTCTGACCTGTCCCTGCTTACTAGCAGGGCCAAAAGCATGACCAAACCGAGCTGGTTGCGTCACCACCATCTGATTGGTCGAAATGCACAGATACCAGTGATCTGCATCGATATACATGGATTATCTGAAGAAAAAAGGGGTATATTCAATATATTATTCATTATTAGTAGCATTGCACATTACAATTTATTGATGGATTCCTGATCACTAGGAAATTGAAAATTTCCTATTTAAAAAAGTACTACAGAACAGCTGAACAGAATGGATCCGTAATGCATATTTACATAAGCAAATGCTAATTCCACAAATATTAGATGCTAACATAACACGACAATTGTCACAGACATGCTAACAGAAATTAGCATGTAGTAAATCGTGATGTACATCATGTGAACAGTAAATAAGTGGCTGTTTGGTTTTACGTCACTGTGGCTCTCCAAACCTGGCAGCGCCTTTACTGAGCCGACCCTTCTGCAGTGGAAAACCAAAGCGAGCTGGAACTGAGCTGTAACTAGATTCCCTTCATGTTATGGCTCAGGTACGGCTTAGTTCCTGTATGTCTGTGGAAACATTTTCTTCCAAATCATCTCAGAAGGAGACAATGACCTGGTGACAGTGACTTGTCAGAGACACTGCTAGCCACTGCTGGCTTTTGGAGCTTAAAATCATCTGCCTACTCTGATATATTTACACACTGGAGCTGTGTGAAAGCTTCGAAAATCGAGTCGTTACTATTCATGTCCAGCCCGTACGCTTCCACAGAAACAGGGTTAACGAGCCTCTTTGGCACACAGGCTTACGCAGTGACTTGCTGTGATTAAGAGGATGAGGATGGGGGTCGAAAGGTGCCCGGGAAATAGGCGTGAGACAGCTTGAGTCTTTGGCCCGCGTTTAGCTGCGTGCATGTGACAGACTGCAGCACCACCACACAGTTACTGCAAGCTAGGTTACGTGTGCTGGAGCATGAAAATGTGACTAATTCATAGCTACAGGCCAGTTCATAATTTCACGCTACGTGCAGGGTTTTCAAAACATCGCGCAGGGCGTCCTGACGACGGTCTGAGTTGATACTTACCTTGAATTATGAATTCTCTGCAGATAGCAGCCTGCTTAGCAATCAAGTCAAAGCTAACGGTCTGTTTAAAGTACATTCAGCTTCGCTGTTTGCATGGATCTTATTGAACTGGATTATGCTGATTAGACTGGAGTGTCAGCTGAATTACCACTAATCATTAGGGTGTAAGGAGTGAATCTGTGGTCATAATTATATTAATAGTAATAATGTACGATCTGCTAAAATCTGTAATGCAAATCACAGGATTGGGAACCTGACAGCAGAACATTCTGATGCAAAATATATGTCATCCTTTATCCCTTGTGTATTTTACTTCTTCCGTTCTAAATTCTAGAATCTATAGAATTTAACCTCATTTTGAAAATGGATTGGGGTAACTTCAACCCCAAAAATAACACAGGAGTTATAGGCAGTGCTGCTGTACAAAGACATACCCATAACTGGCACAACATAAATGTGGGTGCTCAGTACAGCGATCTTCAAAACATGCCGATACTGTTGCTTTGTCTCTGATATTTTTTGTCAGGCATGAATGTAGAGGAGAGTCAGGCCTACCGTTATTTACCTTTTTTATGTGTGATATTTTAATAACTCCATCAATGCTGTGTAGACTGCTTTAATCGCTCCAAGAAGGAACAGCTCAATATTCCAAAGGGCTACTCAGAGAAATTTATCGACCAAAGATAACACAGACAAAGTCATTTGACATATTCATAATAAAACTAATAAAAAAAAAATAATAAATCAATGAGCATTACGGCTGACTTTGGACCCAGTGATTCAGTGGTACCCCTGTTGACACAATAGGAAAGCAGTCCATTTGAATCCTGAGAGTACCTAAGTTAGAATCACTGGAAAACAGGCCGTTTCAGCAATTTATGGACTGGCACCTGTTTTAGTTATGCATCTCATTCGCATTTTATGGCAAAACGCCTAAACATGAAGCTACTTTTATGAGATGTATCATTTTTAATAACCAAATAAATATGTGGATAACTAATGGAGATGAGCTCTATATCGAGATGCATTCCAGAAGATAATCCAACACAGAAGCTGGCTGTAAGACAGAGGCTACAATGGGTATGTCTGTACATTATCTTTATGTGTCATAGTGAGCCTGAGACCTATACTGGAAAGTACAGACCACAAGGGGGGGGGGGCACTGTGGACAGTATAGTGGTTTGCTAAGGGCTATTTAACGACAGCACACCTCCTAAGCCACATGCCCACGTGACAACAGGAAGAAGATGCAAACTGTGCGCACGCACACACACACACACACACATTCACAGGGCCAGGGTCAAGAGTAAACTCACAATCTCGGAAATCTGAGAGAAAATCATAAAACACTGAGTCACCATAGCACCCAGGGGCTAAAAACCAGTTCTTGCAAAATTAAAGTTGTTTTTTGCGAGCAGCACACCTTCTGAGGGAGAAAGCAGAAGAACTAACACTGCACCTCAGAGAGGCTATAGACACTGGCTTTGGTTGACCACGCTGCTGCCTGTGTAGTGAAGCGGTCTGCATTTTGAACTTTCTGGTCAGCCAACCAAGCACACGGTAATTAGTCAGGTAACTATGTCCTTTGTGACCCTCTGGTAAGGTGGACGGGGCCATGTTCCCCGGCAGCACTGCACTCTGCTGCAGGACATGGCAGGACTGCCATACTGACAGCTAAATAGAAGTAGAATATTCTAGAACTGCCGCCATTGTATGCGAATGACAAAAGAATCAGGGAGCTGGATGGACTTATGGTAAGAGCACCTGGTAGGAAAACGGCGGTAATGACTCTACACATCTTGACTTTCGGATATGGTGGTTCTGGGCATCATAAGGCGTGACTAACACTTAAGTTCCCAGGATAAGCGGCACCCTTACCCCACTGTAAACATGCTGGCAGTCAGGGTAGCGACTGACACCCCCTCCTGTCTGACGCCGGCACGCCACTGTCATCCTACCTGCTTTGGGGGGGTTTCAGGATGCTTTTAGGCACAGATGGCAAATTGTTTCCCCAATGTCCCCCCTCCTCTTATTGAATCTATGAAAGAGTCCCAGCAGGACATGATGAAAGCACTCAGAAAAGGCTGCATGTGTTCACATACGTACACACACACATATATATAAACAAACGAGGGGGAACCAATTTACTGGAGGAATCCAGATTCCACTGAGCTCTTCAATGTCTGTTCTGTAAAGACTGACTCGTCACACAGACGACCAACCTGACAGGTACAGGTGGCATCAGTTTTAATTGAAACATTAGTGAGCATTACTGTGAAAGAGGGACTTAATATTTATGACTGAATTCAATCTCAATCAGGAGCTGTACTCACCTGTCTAATATGTTGTGTTCAGTTGCCTAATTGATTGGGAGAAAAATGTGAGTAGAATCTGTATCTGTTTTTTCAGAATTATTTTTAGTGAAACACAGGTGTGTGTGAGTCAGTCAGGAGCTACTTGATCTATTTTCAGCACTTATTTGTGGCCATTCTCAAAATAAAGCTTAGAATGGGAAAGTTTCAGATTCCCCCTCTCTAACCAATGCTAATCGTCGATTGACAGCCCCATTGAAATACCTCGTATTTCAATCACTTATGATGTCATAAGTGATCATCATTAGCCCTATGACTGGCTCAAAGAAAGTACCACATGCAGGAAATGTCTTCCCACGCAACACAAAATAACACAAGACAACACACAATATGTAAGATCTGCTGAAACCAAGGATTGGTTTTCCCTGAGCTTTTGGCTTTTACTGTTTATTTTAGCTGAGGGAATGACAGGGAGCTGTTGCACATACATCACTGAACATATGCATATAAATATTTCTGCATATACTGTGCATGTAGAAGATAAACTGACTTTCACAAGGCTTGTCAGAGTTCTGACAATGTTCGAAAATATTGTTGTCATACAAAACGCATGGTAAAGTATTGGCAACCTACCAGGCTTGACAGTAAATTGAAAATGATTTCACAGCAGACTTTTTCCACAATCGCTAAAACAGGCACTGTGTGTATAAAGAAATGGGAACTGTATTTATTAAACAGTTAAGTGTTTTTACTATGTTTGCAATGTCAAATATTTTGTGAAAAGTCTAAATTAAATCAAATTTGAATAGAAGTAAAAACAAATTAGCATTTTATGTGTTTGGTATATTTAGAGCAGTTTTATGATTTTTTTGCAGAAAAAGTAACTGTCAGAAAAGGTGGGAAGAAAAACAAAAACCACACAAGAAACTTCAAGAACAATAACGCAAACAAACAGCAGTTAACCTCAGACCTTGATATGTCCTACAATCCACCCAGCTGACCCTATTTATCGTTAAGGTAATCAGTTCAATCGGGCCCAGCTGGGCTCCATTAACAGCGACATCTGTAGGCACCGGGATGGTGAAAAATTGCCAGGTTAACGCAAGGTCACCCAAACAGCTTTGTGCTGTTGTTCCGTTTCCAGGTGACTTACACTTAAAAAGTGGAAAAAACTTGACATATTTCATGATGAATACCTGAAGAAACTGAATACTGGATAAAGTGCCTTCTATCAGTGCCTTTAAAGCTGACGTCTTCGTTATTGATTGGCATGCTGGGAAGCATTCATTTGTCTGTGCTCCAGACTCCACTGGAATTGCTTCAGAAACATGGGGTATACTTTAGTGTCAGCGTTAGGCTCCATCCGTATAAAGACTTCCCTTCAGTGATGTTCAGGGCAGAGCTTAGCCGGCTGAAGGCAGCCTTTATATCTGGTCCCATGTGGCACCAATCCATAACAGCAGTCCCGATTGAGAAGGTCCTCTGTGACTAACAGAGCTCTGGAGAACTATCTGAGCTGCTTTGGATCCTCCAAGACCTGGAGTGAATATTGCATGAAGCCTGAAACCCAGGGAGGGTCACTATGAAGACTGATGTGTGGCTGCATTTGCCCCTGAAAGGCCTCTCCGTTCAATCTGATACCCCTTCAGGCAGAAAGGCGTGCTGGTGTCAGACAGGAAAGCGGATCAGGACGCCCTGGTGTTTTTGCCCGAGTGCAGGCATGCCAGTAAACAGCAATTAGGCGCGTTTCGGGCGTCCGCAGCCGAGGCTCGGCTTGAGAGCGAGCTCTTGAGTGCCTAATTGGGAAAAGAAAGAACGTGAGCCTCCGCTTGGGCACAGAACCAGCCCCTGGCCCACGTCCACTGTGGGGCTTCTGCTTCTCTTCGCGCTGCAGTCGATGAGGCGGCTGGATCTCCAGGGTGCCAGCCCCGCGGATGAGACGCGTTGGCTGCTGGGCCGGAATGTGGGAGAGAGAGACAGAAACACACGACTGATTCCACTGGTGTGTATCACCGGGTAGTCCATGCCGTTTATTAAAGAAGAAAAAAACAGTCATTATTGTTATCATAATCATTATTATTGTTATTGTCATCATCATTATCATCAGAGACAAAATACGAATCATTGCCTCCCCCGTAGACAACTTTGGCCATCACCACTACACCTCTCCTCCGCCGAACCTGCTGACCAGCAGACTATGGAACCACGACCAATTTTCGAGATACGGGGTGCATCCGAAATACACAGAGCACATACACAGTACTGGATTTTGTTAGAAGCCTACTATTCCAGAGTTAATTTAGGGAATTCATTGCTGTACACCAGACCGTTACCGAATGTATGCAAGAGAATGAGTATGCACTCAGACGTATACAGCCGCTGTCTTATCATAATAACTGACCTGCATGTTTACCGATGATGTAGTTTGACCCTATAAATTTTGATTCATTATGCAAGAGTCAAAGCTGCGGCTTGGCTCATTGCTTGGTTTTTATTCCCAGTCTCTCTACTCCAGCTCTTGCACATCATTGGCATAGTTTCATGCATTATGGGAATTGTAGAACCCACTTATTCAAACCCCTATGAAAGTAAAAAACTGTTAAAAATTATGAAATATATATACATATATAATATATATTTAATTAAATTTTTTTAATACATTTATGTAACTAGATATTGTTTTCTACTTAAATTTGTACAGAGACTTGAGATGGGTCTTCCACCACCATCTTCATAAAATTTTTGAGCAAGCAAAGTTCTTTATGTCTAGCTGCAGTTGCAGTGACCTTGTGGAATAGCGTAGCGTCCATTGGTTGCACACTTTAAAATTTCACAGACTGGACATACTGCTCGCTTGACATACTATACTTCGCATACTACACAGCAAACAAGTATGCGATTTTGGATCCACCCACACTCTGGTTCATGCCTAATAAATTAGCTGTTGTCAGTCATTCTCCTTTACACAACAAAGCATATTTTCCATATAAATGTGAGCCAGTCAAACGGTTTCAACTCCATGTGATCAGAAGGAGGCTCCCCCCGCACTCTTCCTGAAGAACTGACGCAGCTGTATGACACAAAGCCCATGGCTGACAGCCTCAGCTGAGGAAAGATGCTGCCTCAGCAGTTTGCCCGCGATAAATCTCCTCTCGCTGTGAAGGAATGGGCCGGCGCTCCAAGAGGCATCGTTAAGAGTTACGGAGCTGAGCCTCCCAAAAGGGAGGCCGTAGGCTCTAGGGATTTACCCTGCCATCCAGGAAATAGGTGATAACAGACGTTTACCTGTGGACAGAGTAGCGAAGAAACAGACACACGTAAACGGCGGAGGATTCAGATGGCCTTTCCGCTTAATTTATTTAAGTCTTACACACCAGAGCTCCAAAAGCCTCAAGCATGTTTTCTTCCAGCTAGCAGAGCTGCCTCCCAGCGGAGTTTATGGGACATGTAGCATTTACAGGGTTTACAGGATTTATGGGACATTCAGCATTTGCAGGGCGTGTAGCATGACGCTGCTAAGACATTCGTGTTGTGGCTGTTAGATGGAAAACGTGCAATGTGAAATACTTATTTCATAGAATACAATGAAATTTTTATGCTACTATGACATATGAAGAAACGTGCAACAAAACAATAGTGCAATGAATATGCAATTAGTTGCAATGGATACCCAAGAATTTTAGAGTTAGGGAAGAATTTACAGGGTTTAGGTGTCAGAATCGCAAGGTGTTTACAGCCCTAATTGCCTGTGGAAGGAGGCTGAAGCAGGTGCAGATGTGTCTCATGTGGCCTTCGTGTTGTTGACATTTGACTGGCGATTGACGCTTGTCACTATGGTTTAAAAAGAACACGGCGTGCGACTCAGCCTGATCCCGGCTGCTGTTTTTTTCTTCTTTTAGCCATACGCTTATTTTATGCCTTTTGATATTGCAGCACAATAATAATGGCTGGAAATGCATTAATGCATGTTATGATTCACCAATTAAGCTAAAAGAACGGGGAGATAAACACTGAAATCATGTCTGCTCTAAGACTCATAGTTTTTTTTTTTTTTTTACTGATTTCTTATACTGGCTTAAATATGCATATAAATTACAATGGTTGCTGAAAACATCAGACCAGAGGAATATCTTTATGCAGCCCATTATTATTGACAGGCGGCTTCTCTTCCGAAAGTACCATTTCCATATTACTCCTGGGTCGATTTAACACCCCCAGCTGTTCCCACCGGCGCATGCAAGCCAACGCATTCAGCCACTGGAGTGGGGAAGGTGGGGGGGTGGTAATCGAGCTGCACGCATTAAGGCACACCGTTCATCCACTGCAAAATAAAATAGACATGAAATTCACCACCCCCTCACATTATGGGACAAAACAATAAACTGAGTGAATCATTAAAAGACATTCATTTGGAACAGCAGGTGCATAACAGGTGATGTAATACCCCCCCCCCCCATGTTCCTTTGGAAATAATACAGTGGTTCAGTCCTTGGCAGCATACCATCCCATAATGCCCTCCACACATACACTCTCAGCCACCATGTTGACAATGAAAGGGTGCCCCCAAATTAGAGGAAGACATATCACCCATCCCAGAGGCACAAGTGTCCAGAGCCTATTGCAGAAGCGATGACCACAAGGCAAGGAACAACCCAGGATGGGGCACCAACCCATAACAGGGCTCATTCACCTAGAGGAAATCCCATTGAGAAAACATGCAAACTCCACATGTGGAGCCGTGGCAGAAGCTTGAACCCTGGTCCCAGAAGTGTGAGGCAACAATGCTAACCACTGCACCTCTGTGCAACCCTGGAAAATGTAAGATGCCAGCAAAAATAATTCTCAAAAGGGTCATTTTGACTATTAAACGTCCCAAAATCCATCAGTATCCAAAGAGGTGCCCACTGCAACCTCTGCCCCATCCACCATGAGACCAGGATAGGGAGGTCAATGGATTCCTCCAAACCTGTGGGGCTATGACCCCTGACACTCTTCCCAGGATGTAGCAGGAAGGAAAACTGACAAATTTCAACTGTAGTGAGAGGTGGGAGGGATAAGGTAGCCAGTGGCAGCCGGCTGGATGCCGTAATCAGGAGTGGACTGATCTTGCCATCTCATCTATCGTCTGTCAGCATCAGCCATACAAGGAGGCAAATTGCACCTATGAGGTCAGTGTTAGATGTGTCCCAGATTTGAAAGCAAAGGACTAGCGATGCAGACAAATGGCTTTTGTGTGTTCGCAAGAGTAAGAAGCAGTTTTCCTGACCTAGTTTCCTTAAGACATAAAAAGTAAAAACAGTGACTCCACATCTTATAAAAATACCCTAACAATGTGCACTTTTAGAAACTTGCAACTTGCATGAATTAAACCACGTTTTATATGAACTATATGCATTTTATATCACATGTGTGGTATTTTAATGTTGTTTTAGCATCCTGTTGCCAGAAAGTTTCGTTAGCTAGTTTTGGTTGTAGAAGTAACATATCTATTGAATATTTAAAAGAGTATGCAATTCATAGGCAGAAACGTAATATGCTACATCTAACTGTTAGTGGGACAAGACCACCAAACATCGCTCAGAGAATCTGCATCACAAACAGTGTCATGTTACAAGACTGATTTTTTTGATAGTTGGCAAACCTGAGGCCTGTCCCGGGAAACAGACAGAAACACACATGACCCACACACGCTAAGGGTAATTTAGAGACACTAATTAACCTGAACCGCATGTCTTTAGAACGTGGGCAGAAACGGGAGAATCCTGAGGAGAAATATGTTTATATGTATATGTATGTGTGTGTGTGTGTGTGTGTGTGTGTGTGTGTGTGCACGGTGATATTGATTGAGGGTTCAGCTACAGTCTGGCAGTCAGGGAGATTTATGTGACGGTCAGGTCATGGGTTTTAAACGAGTGGCCAGAGGGACAATGTGCACAGAGACCAGGTGTAGACGTCAGTCAGCTTTGGCACATTAACATTAATGAAGAGAGTGAAAGGAGGTTGGAGTTTACAGAAAGGAAGCTCGAATCCAGTGCTCAGTTTCAACCTCACGCCCAACACCCATCGTATTTCCCTGGGAGGATTTTGGCTTTGAATAAAATCAGTTAACCACCTCAGGGGGTGAAGGAAGCCAGAAAAGTCCACTGAGATAAGGAGCATCAATGAGATCTACAATCTACCTATGAGGAAAGACAATATCTACATTGTGGAGGACATGACTGAAGGGCTTTTTTCCAGTCTGTCTGCTGGAAAAATTGTCTTCTATCGGATTAAATCTCCTTTTTTAAGTGAGGATGGGGGCATGATGGCTATGTGCACGATTCAGACAGAATATGTAATCCGTACCTAATCGTTTACGTAATCTCACCTATTATATGTGTTTGTGCTTATGTGTTTTTGAAGAAAACCTTCATGCTTGGTTTTTGGTGATGCCAAGAAGAGTTGAACTAAAGTATAGCAGACGCCCACATTTGTTGAAGGTGTTTTAATTAGCCGTTTAGAAGTCTCTTAATGAGCGCACTTTGGGCAATTATGGAGCGAGCGTGTGTTCCAGATGCTTCTGCTATGAAGTTTGTCAGGACAGCAGAGCAGATAGCGGCAAGAAGCAAAATCTTTCGCTTTGCAGGCTTTTACAGTGAAGCTGGATGTTTTATTTGACTCCGGGGGCCAGAAACATCATACCTCACACTGCAATCCTATCAAATTCCTCTGCTGGCAAGAGATGTTATGATGTCCAATGGCGCAGGAAAAAGCTAAACACTCTTCATGGGGAAACATACATGTTCCCTTGGAATAATCTGCCTATATGGCCTGCATTTGTCAAACATCATGTCCGACCCGTGGTCACCTCATACCAGCAGACGGATGTTGATGAGAAGTGCCACCTAGTGGTGGATATGAGAACCTAAAAAAATCTGACTGCATCAACACATTAGTGCACAAATAAATAGTGGTAAATATATGCACCAACTGGTATCTTGGTAAACTGCAAAATCAATTAATCAATTAAATGTCATCTGTGGGGAAAATAGGGGCGTTTTCAAGTTGTTATCAAATTGATTTTTGACAATAAGGCATGGCAGAATAAAGCATTGCTGTTTTCTTTAAATTAAACCCCATGATTTAAATATCTGTTTGCCTAGCACTGCAATATATTTCAGATTGCTGTGCATTAAATATAAGAAAATGAAAATACAATTTAGTACAACCAAAGTTCACAAGAGGCTGCTCTGACTGCGGGGAAATAGTTGTGACCACAAAGTATGCAAATGTTTTCACTGGCCGAAGGTGATGTGAGATGCAAGAACGGGGCCCTGACCTCAAGCCAATACAACACCATTAGTGATCCACTCCTCTTTATTTCAGTAAAATGTTGCAGCTGGATATACGCCCTTTGTGTGCACATGTGTGTCCTGTTTGAGGTAAACCTCCCCGTTGAGCAGGAGATTCTAAGCAGACTTCTGGAAGCACCCATGTTAGAGATGGTGTGCATAAATGCAAAACGTTAGGGAAATAAGAGCAGCAATGACATATATCCTGTAAGGTCGGTCCCCCATATAACAGCTTCCATTAATAACTGCAGGCCTATGGGGCAAACAAAGGACTCACTCTACATTCAGCGTGAGATCCAATCAATCAGCATTTGAACAGTCCCCAGACGAGAAGACAACTGGATTATTTTCCCTCAGCTCTGCTAGCAGGGCCCCAGACAGCCACCAATTTGGCCTGGATGTATTATTTCTGTTTACGTACAATATGTTGCCGTGTAGTGGGAAATGACTGCGCTGATTATTCGGGGACTGATATCATTTGCCATCTGTATGCCACGTCTGTTCTGTGAGGGACGAGCTGTATATTGTTGCAGATTTTGGTGGCGCTGACTGACACGTGTGATTCAAAAATATCGGCGAGCGTCAGCTACAGTTAGCATCGTGCTTTAGCGATGAGGTATTCAAATTTTTAAGGTGGGGGGCATAAGAGGGACCATAATTCATGCAGAGAGGCCAACCTTATCATTAGCCAATGATATGTTTTAAATTGGTGAGTGACGGGGGAGGGGGCACTCAGGGAACCAATCAGCCTTCAGCTGGGGCTAGTGCCCCTGTGGCCCTGCCTATGTCTACCCCAGCGAGCATTAGCTTTGGGGATTGGACATGTAATGCAGTACCAAAGTAATGAATGCACTATATATTCTGTTACTCTTAACAAACTTCTCTCTTTCTGCTACTTCCCTTAATAACCTGCATGACGAAAATGTCTAATCTAATCTAATATGTTAAAATACAGTGCCATCAGGAGAGGTGTACTAGAAAGGCTGTGTACAGACTGAATCTTCTGAAAAGTCTGAAACTGAAGACTTTCCAAGAATGTTTGACTCCCTATAAAACTGTATTTAAGTATTTTATCAACTGCTTCTCCAGTACAGTGTTATGGACAGCCTGGAGTCTTCAGCATACCAGCACAAGCCAGGGGAATACCCCAGACAGGATGCCAGTCCATCACAAAAACTATGATGTGATTTATTAACACCACCACAAGCACACCTGCCCACGCCCCGGGCCTGATTGTGTGAAATGGTCAAAGTGTAAAAGCAGACAGTTTTGAAACAGAAGCTTCTTCCAAAGTGTTTCTGAACTGTCATGTTATTTCTTCACAGTCATTCCAGTGTTAAACTTTTTCAAATTGCCTCATTTCCGTCATTTTTAATCAGCACATATCCATGGTACCCCAGAAGCCCCCGCTAACATTTTTTCATTATGAACCCGCCTCGCCGGTGGTGCTGGACGCAGATGCTGATGTTCACTGCTGTGGAGCTTAACAGCACACTTCTCGTCCTGTGATTTAATTTCCTTTAAGAGCCCCTAAGAGTGCGCTGTGCTCCTGCCAAGAGGCATGGCTGAATTGCCACTCAGCGCACATGCACTTTGAAGCCAGCCTTGTACTCCTCAGCCAGTTACTTGCGCACTCTGGGAGTCCCGCGTCCGGCAGGTAAAGCGCCACTTCATGAATGAATCATTGTTCTCATTAATCCGCGAGCCCCCATATGCTAGCCGCGCGTAAACCTTTAATTACCGCCACCGTCGAGAGAGATGGATGGAGTCGCCATTTACCTCGTAAATTAGTTATAGACTCTGCATTGATTATAATTACATAAGAAAAATAAATACCGAATTTGGGATATAGAGATTCGTATCACGTTTTGCGAAGGCACCTTATGTGTGCAAAGCGATTTTATTCTGGTGACAAATGGCAGATCCGAGCCATAGAGGGTGAGTGGCTGTCTGATTATCCTTTGCTGCCTAGGGTGATGAACAGGTGATCCCTGGGCCAGCACCGGAACCTTACACCGCACCTGACATTCAGTCTGACACCGGCACGGCTGCAACGGCAGACAGACGGCTTTCGTCCGAATGCTGAACTGCAGACCCATCCGGGAAAATGACAGTCCCTGCTTCTTTTTCTGCAAATAGCATCCGTCTGGCGGACGGCAGCAGATCCGGGTGGGGGGGGGGGCGGCGCCAGTAACACCGTGGCTCATATAGCTGAGGTGACAGGTTTCCATCTGGATCCAGCAGCCCTGGATGGATCAGGGGAGCAGAAAATCTCATCTTTTACTCAAATTGGACGATGCTAAAGCATTTTAGTAGACTGGCTGAATGCCCAGCTGCTTTTGCTGCCACAGCGTCTCCCTGTCACTTTGCTTTCATTATGAATTATTATTCACCGAAACAAGAGGAAGTGATCAGATTCTGTTCCAGTCCTTGTTATTTGTCTTCTGAAGACAAACATAACCGGCCATTCAGAGAGTATAAAAATTATATAGAAAGTTGAGCAGCCAATCAGGAATTACATATTGATATACAAATCAATAAATTCACTTTAAGAGTATGTATTATGACAGTAAGCCTTTGTATACAAACATATAATATTTTCATGTCCTTTTTAATTTATCTTCCTTCCATTGATCCAGTACAGTGTCAGGGTCAGCTAGCCCACCAAGCAAAAGGTGGGAGAATAGCTTGGAGAGCATGCCAGTAAATCAGAGGGCACACTGTCACATGCTATTTAATGATGCCGGTTCACCTAACAATGTGTTTTTGACCTGTGGTAGGAAACCCATGCAAATCTTGAAGAACCTGAGAACTTTAGGCACACAGAGCAAAAGGTTAGGATTTGAACCACTCAAGCAGGAAGGTATGGAGACTACAGCACTAACAACTGAGCCACCATACCAATCACACAAGCGGTACAGCCAGCAGAGCTGGCAAACTGCAAGTCATGTGACCAGCAGCCATGTATCGCATGCAGTAAAAGCATGCATTTCCACCTCACCTAACTGTAATGCCCTGTGCAATGCAATATGCTTAAGAGATGTACAAACGCATAATCCGATACTCAGTAAAAACCATCAGGGCGACTCATCACAATTCTGATGGCTGCTCCTGGCCAATACACAACTGAAATAGCTTGACCCTTGACTTCATTGGAGTTCTTTGTCTAGTAACTCTATAGCCATGGCAAAGGCCTCCGCAGTGATCGCTGCATCCGTGCCAGGGAGGCGCTCAAGACTGGAAAAGCACATCTCATAAATTATGCAGCAATACGTATGACAGTTCCCACCGGTCACGGATAATTGGAATCCATCGATTCCTGCTCACAAAGTGGTGCTCCCCCGCAGCCAAGAGCTTTCCATAGAGCCCACCTCACCTTGTCTCCACTAGGGCAAATGGGGGCATTTCGGCTACCATAAGGGGACTGGCAATACGTGAAAGACATTTACCGTAAACCGAGAATGCAACACTGAGCTCTTTCTGAAACATTGACTCTGAATGTCCGACTCTTTTTTTTCTGTTTGACTGAAGTTTGATAGGGCTTTTAATAACTTATTGTGCGAATATGCTGATGAAGATAGGCAGAATCGAACCAACATGACAGCATGATAGATATTGTTCACCCGTTTTACTCATACATTTTCAAGCATCTTCTTATACATTTCCTTCATTGTTGCAATCAAAACCAAGACTGGTAAATTAGATCTCTGTCCAACAGGTCCCAGCATTAATATCTTCCAGACTGAACTGTATTTGACCCCACTATCAAATTTCCATTACGTATTCCGCGGGCCCTCACACAGAGACTCAATGTGACCTTATTTACAATACACTGAGTAATTGAAGTCAACTTTGTACTTGTGATTCATCAGTCAATAACTTGTAACAATTCTGGCATTTGTACATCAATTTTTTAATTACATAAAGGGTCATAAGATTATCTAATATTATATGTATTGTAATAATTATGACCTCGTGCTGAATAAGCAGTACAGAAGATGGATGGATGGATTATAATGCTTTCACAATGCATGTTGTTCTTCCTGGGATGTCAGAGTGTGCTGAGAACATACATGAACACACACTACATATTACACACAAATCCTCCAGCATGACCGGCATTTTCTACTGGAACAGGATGCCTGACTGATTAGGCAGTTTTTTTTTTTAAATAACTCACTGTCAGCTGATGCCAGACAGTGATTTTTACTCATAAGCTGTTAACCCCCAGTAGAGCACTGCGTGGGCTGTTTACTACGCTTCGCCCTGCCATGTGCCGTGACTGACTGGGAGGAGGGGGGGGGGGGGGTCCACGTTGCTTAACTGGAGCTAGAGAGATGAAAAAGTGCTTTATCTTCACGGCTTAGCGCTCTGAGAAGATGCAGCACCTCGAAAAAAGTTTGACCCCCGTCTAGAGGAAAGACCAAAGGAGTTTGTTCAGGTGAGAGAACCTGTTTGTACCTTGAGCAGCATGAGCAGACATGCCATTAAGTTCCTGTGAGTTCTGTTGAGTCCCACTTCTCATACCTAACCTAACTAACCTAAATTAGTATCCACTGATGGGCTTCTGAGGGACTTGCAGGTCCAGTGAGTCACACTTTGACTGCAGCATGAAGATCCAAATAAAGACTTCTGATTTATCCATAGTCATCTGTCTGCTGAAGCAACCAGTCTTTTCATTATCGGTTGAAGAAACTGCAGAACTCAAATGCCACTGAGCTCTGATCAGATTTATGCAAAAACTCTGCGTCGTCCTTTTCTGGTGCTCCAGTTGAAAATCAGCCTGTCGTTGAAGGGTAACCATAAACATGATGACGAGACATAGAAACACTTTAGGATTCATATCAGCCGCCCTTGGATAAGTACAGTTCATCATCAGTTAGCCACCATTGTGCCCAATGGGGAAAAGATGAGTAAAAGTCTTTTTTCTGAAAAGAGACACCATGATCCATAATGTTGATGAAGCACAGTTTAATATGTCCTGCATGGGGCTGCCCAGTCACACGGCACATAGCAGTGCTTCCTGTTCCCCTGGCTGCCTGGGGATGCTGCAGGCCATGTGACCTCCCCTCATGGTCCATCCATCAGCCCTCCTCGGCAGCCCAGAGCCCCCCCTGGCCTCCCGTTGCCAGCCAATGAGCTGCCTCCGTTTCTATGCCACAAATGGAGCGCCATGCACCGCCGGTTACAGACGGCCATGGAGGTTGAGCTGCGAGACGGACAGGCGTGTCTTGGCCTGATGTCACTCCAGGCATGTCCAGAAGAGTCCCCCCCTCCCCGCCCATGGCCTAAATGGAGGGCTCCAAAACATGGTTATGATGAGGGCCACTTTCTCCTGGACAATGAAAACCTTCTAAATATGGGGAGGGGAAATATATTGCCATCTGTTACATAAAGATGACAAACTGACCCACTAGTCAGCAGTCATTTCCAGTGGAATATTGCCGCAGAAACACAGGCGAGCATATTTCCATTCTGGCTTTTAATCTGAACCAAAGGAACAGCAACAGAGCTGCTAAATATTCAGATACGTTCCAGAATTTATATTAATTTAGCCCATGTTCTTAGTTACTCATATTGTTTGTCTGACTTAATCAGTCTGCTGGTCATTAATAAACACTGAGCTTTATAAATGGGATGTCTATGAACATGTAATAAATGGGATTATTATGAAGGTCTATTAAATAGGAGCATAATGGTGCAAATTCACATGAATAAACGTAGAAGCAGCCCCTTTGAAAAGGCAGGGGAGAGGGGCTAGCCTGCTGATGGGTGATTAGCGTCTCCCTAAATTTGGATGCTATTTGTTTTCAGGCTATTGTTTTGCGTTTTTGTTTTGAGCACATCTCCCTGTGCAAAGGAGCACTGCCGTCCTCCCCGTTACCCTCGAAGGTTATAATTGCCTCGTCGTTCGATTTAAATTACAAAGAGCAAAGCAACAATAAAGTTGCTATTATGACACTGTAGGCTTGCCATACGCATCCGCAGCAGACGGCTCATTGAGATGCTGCCTGAATTTGTTGGCCCATTGTTGAGGCTTTGAAACAAACTTTCTTGCTGAATTTTTTCGGTTATATTATATCTGCCAGTTTTACCGTGAAACAACCTGAACGTTGCTTCTGGTCTCCTGTCAGCATAATTAAAATAAACATGCCCGTTTTGACTGGGAAGGGCTATAAGGCGGAGTTTGTAAGGCCGTGATTATAATATGATTATAATATATATTGGGGAGGGCATTGTGAACACATCTGAATATTGGGGGGGGACCTGTCTTGCTTGGCAAGGTGTCATTCAGGATTATCAGTGAAACTCCCTGGTCTTGCCAATTCTGCACATTTTTACACATTAGCAGGTAAAACTGGATTGAGCCTTTTGCTGGATACAGTACGTGACCCCAGTTCCTCTAACTATCTGTTTTTGGGCTGTGGGGGTAAACTCCACACACGCAGTGATAAGCCTGCCCGCTGCGCTATTGTGATACCCAAAATTACTTTCTTAAGAAACCGTTTTTATTTTACCATTCCCATTCTTTTCCCAAAAACATATTTCCCAAAAACCTGCAATGTCTAAACATGTAAGCACATATCAAAAAGAAATCATAAACTCTAAAATGTGCTAATAATACAGATAGGAATAAGCGACCAGAAAGTGCCCTCTGCCCTTGGTTTTATCCCCCAGCAGCCTCAGCCATTAATCAGGATGAAAAATGGTAACCATTTACCACTGACCTCTTGTATCAAGGGCTCCTCGTAACTTTAGGATGTGAGGGGGAAGAGCAGCATAATTAATTAAAGCCTGTCTCTGATTTAGCCCAGAATAATACGCTTTGGCTCGGGCTGGGGCGAGAGAAAGTACCGACAAAGTTTTTGCCTAATCTGAGTTAAACACGCCGGGCATACAGGCGATCGTAAGGGCAGCCACATTGCGGTGGTGGCAGCCAGGACCGTGCGCCTTCATTCGCTGACCGTTCATTCACCACCTGCCTGGCCAGCGGGGCAACGTATGATGTGTGCATGTCATCGCCATGGTTATCTGGGCATTCTCTGCAGGTTTGAGTCTGGCCCAGGTTCGGGGAGGCAGCGTTTGCATGTTCTCCCATGCTTGTTTGTGTGTGTTGTGTTGGTGTGTACACTTTGGCAGAAACAGAGGAGCTGCTAGAGATTTTGTGCCCCATGAAAACACATCATATCGGACCCCCAACCCAGACCAATACAATTATGTCTCAAAGTTTTCATCTTAACATTCCATCCCTTTACAATGCCACTGAGTATAATTATTTGTACAAGTACAAGGAATTTGTTCTGGTGTATCTGGTCTGTCCATCCATTTTCTGTACCCACTTGCCCTATTCATGGTTGCAGGGGGTCGAGAGCCTATGGGCACAAGCCAGGGAACAATCCAGAATGGGGTGCCAACCTATCACAGGACACATTCACAAACCATTCACTGACACAAGTACACCTATGTGCAATTTGGTAACTCCAATTAACCTCAGCATGTTTTTGGATTGTGGGGAGAAACCGGAGTACCCAGAGGAAACCCCACGATGACACGGGGAGAATATACTAACTCCACACACATGGAGCCACAGTCTAGTACCCTGACCCTAGCGGTGTGAGGCAACAGTGCTAACCACTGTGCCACCATGCCACTCCGGGTGGGTCTGGTCATACATATTAAACATGTTAATGCTCAAATAGCACAGTAAGTTACAGTAAATACAACACAAAGCGCAGACGTGCAGAAATGCAGTCTTGTATTCTGAATCACTGCAGATCTGCACAGATGTGGCCACTGAAGATGGATGGACAGGACGTGTCAAATGTCGCCTTCACTTAAAACCACAGAAACTGAGGTTGGAAACCATCAGACCTGCCAATCAGGCACAGCACTCTGACACAGAGACGGAGAAGGTTCTGACGGACCAGCAGACACCCCCCGGCTGGCGTTTGCACAGCAAACCCGTTCAATCACGCCACCCAGGGTTCAGAGACTTGCCCGCAGAGGAAGTGGATGAGATCTGATCTAAAGAGGCCTGAGCATGTTTTCCATCACAGAGGGAGATCAAACAGGAGAGCAATGATGGCAGAATGGCGAGATTCCCCCTGCTGGCCACCCAGAGGCGAGCCAGGTCAGTTTCCCGCTCAGTCATTTAGAGCATGGTGGGCGGGTAAAAAAAGGTCGCCCTTCCGCCGAGCAGAGAGGCCCCCTGGGTAATTTGTACCCTTTTCAATGGCTGACTTTCATTTGAGCTCTTCTCCAGTTGCTTTTATCTAAAGGGACTAACAGACCTGAGAGGTACACTTTCAACCCAAGTCTGAAAACTGTCAGCGAAGCTACAGAGATTGTGTGTCTTGGTGTTTAAGGGGCGAGCAGTGGGACAGGCCTAATGGAGCACCCTCAGCCATGGCATGGGCAGCCCAGACCGCGGTACCGGTCCAGGTTTCTGCTGAGTGTGGCCCATATGTCTGATTGGTTTAAGATGCAGAAGGGAGAAATAAATGAATGTGAAATGTACAGATCCATTTGGATTCCGCCTGCCTTTTAAGTGCCCAGCCCACCCTGTAAATGAATTCGCCATGGAGTCAACAAGGGGGGGGCAAAGCCGTAATTAAAATATATATATTTGGGGGAACGCTGTGAGAAGTGAATCTGAATATTGGGGGGGAGGTTGGAGCGTGTGTATATATTATAATTACAACCTTGGGTAGAACCAGCCGTTGTGACTGAGGAGACCATGTAACTTCAGCACCTGAGGACCATAACATTACCTTCTGACCCCCAAGTATGAGCTCTCTTTCATGTTCCCACAAAATGAAGAAAGTCCTCTGCTGTTTTCCCCCTCACATTGGCGCCCATTCTGACCACTGGAGACAGTGCGGCATGCGCCCCCTGCAGACACCCAGGCTGACCCACTTAGCCGTTACCTTCTCATTGGCAGCCGGGAGCCTCAGCACCTCGCACTGCTAACCTGCATCCATGAGAAAATTAATCATATTCGGCAAGCCATAGCGGAGCAGAGAACAGAAGAGAGAAGACTTCTATTCCCGACTGCTATGGCTGAGTGGCTTAGATCTAAGCTATGATTGCATTAAAATTTAATCATTGATGTATATAAATACATACACATTCCACATGCACATGCGCATGTCCCCAGCCCCCTTTTGGCTGCATGTGTGCGCATGCTCTTTCTGTGTTTGTGCAGCTTCCTCTGAGCACCATAGCTTCCTCTCTTCATAAAGGGTTAAGTGAAATTCAAGCTGGAACACTTTGAGCAAAGAAGGACCCTGGGACTGATCAGATCCACCCTACAGTTACTTAAACAAAATGTTAAAAATCAAACAAACGCGAAACACCTTGCTGTTGGTGTCCTCTAACTCTCGGAGCGAAGCAGAACAGCTCAAATCCAAACACGCCACCTACTGTGCTGGAACCCATCCACCCTCTGGTCCAACACAGAAGCGACTCATCACCGTTGTTCCAGGGCTCTCTGGTGGCAGAGTACACTGACATATTAGGCTTGAAAGCAGTCGCAGCTGTAACCGGTCTGGACTGGAATTTTATTAAAACAAGCAATGCACTGCCACGCCCACTCAATCTAGAGCAAGGGTGAGCAGCTGGTTGGTCTTCGTCATATAGTAGTATACAATTGATAAATTGGGGTGATGTGGCAGTAATCAGATGGTCACCAGTCTGAAACGTGGGGCTGGCAGATTGATTTCATTTTTGGAACCTTGAGCAAGGCTCTCAACCCCCAATTGCTCCAAGGACTGGCTGACCCTGCTTTTCTCAAAATGGTTTGGATTAAAGCATCTGCTAAATTAATAAAATGTAAAGACAGAATCGGAATCTGGCTAAAAATCACATTGAATATCATAATCCTATAGGTAAAGGTCAATTGCAGATGCAGGCAACAAACAACCGAAACCTGAAAGAGCTTGGTGCCGTTATCTTCTGTCTGAACAGCAGCTGGCTAATTAATCAGCTGTTCAATGCACCACTACGAGGGTGTGATTAGACACCTGTTTTAAACAAACCCCTGTGCACCATAAACTTTTCGTTTGGCTGTCCCCTGACAAGGAAAATGAATAGGAACAACAAGCAATGAGGAAATCTGGTCTCCTACTGAAGATCTCATTCATCTTATTTATCGGTGCTCGATAGCATGATACCATATTGTCCTTTGGATTCAGCTACAGTGGAAAAAGGTGGTTTTAACAAAGGCTGTCGTGTCACATGAGTCACATGGCCCCAGCCTTACTCACATATGACCCCCCCACCCCCCACACCTTCCTGCTTGTCTCAGAGCCAACATTATACAGGTGTTTCTGTTCCTTTAGTTATGTCACCAATAGAGGACAGGAAGTGAAAAAGGCAAAGCTTATTTTTCCAGTGATCCATTCAGGCCCCCAACCATAAACAGGGTGTACATCTCTCTGTACTGAGGTTCATGTATCTAAACAAATGGGAATGTCATTTTCCCAGAAAGGGCTCTGCTGCTGAAGCCTCGAGCAATGTACTTAACCTGAAATGCCTCAGTACAATCCAGTTTTGTGTGGGAGTAGAAGGCAAAAATTGTCATGAGTATGGCTTCTGGTGAAGGAGCGGGTAAATGAAGCAGGCAGGTGAGTGATACTCCAGGGAGGGGACTTCACAGGCCAGGGCCAGGAGTCCTTATGAGGTGAGCTTTATGCTGGACTTCGGTGACGAGCTCACGCTCTCCTCCCTGCAAAGGGGTTTCTCCAGACACCTTATACCAGCTGCTAGTCCTCAAACCCCACCACGGTACGTGCACATTCCCAAGCACATGCCTGGCCGCCTGGTGTGACACAGGAGTGAACAGCTCTGTTAGAAGCCTCTTCCATGGCTGGGCACGCTAATGTGATGGATCACGCCCGACGTGTCCTTCCGTCCCTGTCACATCAGCAACACCGCTCATCCCGGGAGCGCGTGACAGCCCTCCTGACATCGAGCGTAAGGCGAACTTTCGCGTTCAAGGTTAGTCCGTCTGCTCGTTCAGAACGAGCTGTTCACAGAACCCAAACGCTCTACATCGAAACGCATATCAGCCCGGGTCATGCGAGCATGACTAGCACCATTATCCGTTCCAGGGCTAGCTGCTCAATACCACTGACACTTAGACCAGATCGCCCTGGGGTGATGCTTTGGAAATAAATAATATTCGCCCTCGTTGTTTTGTGCTGCAAAATCAGCTGCTGGGAAGCGTGGTGGGTGGTGTTTAACAAGAGTCACACATGGTGAATGTGACTTGCTCAGGAATGACCAGTGATAACCAGAAATGTCAACTCCGGGTCCTGTCACACGTGAGCCACATTACGGCCACTGACACAGTTCCACGGTCCATCAGCCAAGGGGGACAGGGAGACAGATGACGTGTGAGCTGAAGAGCGACGGGGGTCAGGGGAGGGGGGGGGCTTCTCAATATCGTTCCACATGCCGGATGTTATTAAAAAAAAATAGACAGTACTGAAGGACTCTCCAGCACACGTCCGTCGAGTGCAGGCAGAGCCCAGCGCACCTGTCCGCTTGTCGTGCCCCCATGCATTATTCAGGGTGCTGTTGTCATAGCAGCCCCAGAGGTCTTCACAGCGTGCCAAGCCAGGCGCCTCGCTTTTCACGGGGATCTCCTGCGGCTTTGCGGTGATGCGACACCCTGCCTCCACTGGAGGGGAGGGATTTTCTCATGCATCCCCACTTTCGGTGACAAGAAAAACAAACATTAAGGTGCTTTAAGTTTCCTTTGTGGATCCTTGTCCTCCTGGCTGCTTGTTTTTAAAGGAGAGCGGGGTCAGCCCTGCCCTCATAATAGACACCGCTCTACCTGACTCACCTTACAACAGCCCGACTAGTGGAAACATGCATGGGGGCCATTAGCCGCCAGCCTAGGGGAGACATCCTTTCCGGACTCCACCCACCTCTCTCAGTTATTGGCATAATTTGTAAATGCAATTTGAGGCCCCGCTGTTAGGGCTAGTGACTGCTGATGTTTATATTACAAAATCAAACTCTCAATCACCTAAAAGCGGTCGTTTAGACAGCACTGGAAACCCCCCACGGAGAGCCCGGCCTCCACTGTGCAAGTAGCAGCACTTAGAATCTTAAATCCTGAAGACAGGGAATGATCCGGAAGGACCCGCCATACCTCGCAGCTGCTAAGCTGCAATGAGCTGGCTCAGGAGCGCCTCACACTGGCACGCGCAGTAACAGCACATGTGGACAGTAGGAGAAAGGAGAGGAAATGAGGGCTTTTAGCATGCTCACTTAAATCGCTGAGCAAGGCATGCTGTTGTTCAATGTGAAGGTGAACAAGGCCTGGAGTCCTAATTACAAAAGGGGGATCTTTCGCTTTACTGACCATGTTAATACCCCCTCTGAGAGCAAACACCAACATACTAACAGTACAGCTTAGCTCTGTCCCTTCTTTAGCAGAATCGTTTGAATAAAGACGTTCCATGTGACCTTGCATAGCATCATTCAGAACCTAAAAGCTCTGTTAATGACAAGGAGCTGATTCTGAACCATAGTGACATGGACAGCAGCCCACTCCACAGTAAATTTCTTTGAGCTGAAATTTATTATAAGTACTATAATCCACTAGTTCAGGGGTGGGGAACCTGGTCCATGGAGAGCCATTGTGGGTGCAGGGTGTTTGAGATGACCTCTCAATCAGCCAATAACAGTGAGTCCCCAGGACTGGAGTTGAAAACCAATGTTTTATTATTGGCTGATTGAGAGATCATCCACATTTCATAGCACAAAACCAAACCTTTATTTTATTTTATTTTTTGCTATAAGAGGCAATTTAAAATTCAAAGGAAAGCCAATGTGGATTTAATAAAAGTATTTATTACTGTTATTATTATTATTATTATTATTATTATTATAATATCACTATCAGTTCTTTAAAGCTGTTATGCAGTGAATTTCCTCCCCGCACCGTGCCGTGCCAAGGACTGTCGTTAATTCTAATCCCCGCAACCAATCGGGCTTGTCCACGGGTGACACTGTTCCGCATGACAGGTTAGCGGCCAGCCCGCAGCTGTGGCGATCCTTCACGGCTGCCTCAACCGGAGCGGGATCGGCACGCTAACGTGCACCGGTGAGCCTCGCTGACCTTCGATCTAGCCGGCGAACACCTCCAGAATAAAACAGCCACTAGGAGCGATGCAGTCAGGTTACACTGCTGCAGCTATCTCAGTTGCGTGTGCGTGTGACTGTATGTGTGCGTGCATGATCGTCCATCTAACCACTGTAAGCTGCATACATTTCCTGACTAAATCGGTAAGGAATAAAAAAAGCTTTGTAACACATTCCTGGAAATTCTGAAGTAGATGGGATGACAAAAAAATGCAATTTTTCAGCTAAAACATTAATCCAGAGTTCCCCTATGCATGTGTGCGTGAGTGTGAGGGACAGCATGTGTGTCTGAGTCCACGTGCGTATGTGTGAAGGCACGTCCTTTAAACCTTCAGCAAACTTACATTGGAAGGAAAAGCCCTATCTAGGTTAAATACCACTTTGCTTCAGAAAAATAAAGGTCAGATAATCCCTGCAGGCTTTGGAAAATTCTGTTCCAAGTGACTGCTGTTGATTCCCTTTGGCTGAAGGCTACCAGAGAAAACAATTCTCAGACAGGGCATGCAGTCAGAGAGGGAGAGTAAATCTTTACACAGCCACTTCGCCTAGTGCATACGGGGCCGCTGCTGCTTAAAAGTCACCAGAATGTCTGCAGTGATATTCGTACTGAAAGAGCAAGCTTAATGACTATCGATATATACACAAATATGTACTTTGTACTGGGAACCACACAGGAGAGTATATGTCTCATATGACAGAATTGCACAGAAATGTTCATTTCAAACAAAGGATTACACAGGTATGAAAAGCTGATTCAATTGGGAAATCCGGATAAAGTGTGTATAATGCGGTCGCATTGATTGAAAACCCACAATTCGGCTCAAATGGGGTAAATGGGGCAAGAAACTTCAAAGCCGTCAGAAATCGATACATCCGCTGTGTTAATTTTTTCCTGTTATGATATTATGATCATTTTCAGTTACAGGATGTTTCAGATGGTTTTGGAAATACATAGACTTCTTTTTTTAAAAAAACCTTGAACTTTGAATATGTTTATACTTCAAATGTAGGACGAGTTGCGCCTGGGGTTCACATGTTAAGTGCTTTCGTTTGTTTTGGTTTCAGTGGCTCGTCGCTGCCACAGTGTGTCAGGCGGTGCCGGGCATATGGTTACCGGAAAAACAGCAAACTGACAAGCAGCTGTGACAGCAGGCACTGTGTCTGGACGCCACCGTGGAGGCGGAGCAGCGCCGGGCCACAGAGCAGCAGGAACTATCTCAGACACTTAACAGAACGAAGACAGTCTTGCAAGTCATATTCCTCTGTACCAAGACACACATGCACCTCACTTGTCCCTGCTACCTCTCCCAGTCCATTGTTTAGCAGTATTTCACGTATTTTCCCTGTAGAAGACAGAAGCGCATTCAGATATCGTTGAAGCAGATGGCCGAGAATAAACATGAGAGAAAAAGAGAACCAGCAGATATGGGAGAACTTCAAAAAGCTAGATAATGGAGGAATCAGTGGTAAGACTCCTGTAAATGTGTTTTTGGCTAAAGAAAATTTAATACAATTAGCAAAAGTGATTGTCAACACAATGATGAAATGGGTCCTCTGCATTTAATCCCTATGTGACACAACAGCGGACAGCATATTATTTTACATGCAGGGAGCAGTGAATGGGGGTGGTACCTTGCTGGTCAGGGATTCATACCAGAAACCTTTTGATCATAAGCACACGTCCCAAACCATTAGGCCACCATTACACTGCATGCTTAGTAGAACATAAACTACTTTACCTTATCATTGTCAGAATCTCGGATTAATATTACTAGACACCAGAACGATGGCAAGAAAACCCTTGAAGTGCGACTTAAAGCCTGCAAACCTACAGTGATCCTTCTCTGTGTCTGAAGCCCACCAATGACCTCTGATAATGTGACTGCAACTTCTTCAGAGCAAGATGGAGGAACAGCGGAATTTAAATCACAAAACAGAGAAGGTCAAAACAGCCTGCAAGCTCTGATTTGATTCAAAACGCTGCAGCACGTCTGATATTCATTCAGCCCAAACGTTCCCATGTCTCTCCCTTCCTCGTCTCTCTCCACTGGCTCCCTACTGGCACTCTCCAGAAGATCAAGTCCTTGGTGCTGGCTTACAGTTCTGCTAATAGACAGACACACATCCCCATCAAAAGGTTCTTCAAGACCTATGTCCCATCTCGATCCTGCATTACAAGGGAGGGGTGGCAACCAAGTTCTTAATTATTACAGAAAATGTAGTGCACTACAATACGCAAAATTAACTGCATCAACCAATGTGGTAACAGTTGTGTAAGTATCAGAAAGTGAGATGATGAAACTAAGAAGCAGAACTATCATGTTGTTTTTAACATTTTTTTCTTTGAAATTTGCCTTTACATACACTGTAAAAATGTAAAGTGGAGATAATTGTAAATAAATAAATAAATAAATAGATGCAAAAAAATATAGCACCGAATAAATGTGAAAATTAGACACCACACTAAGTACGTGTTTTGGAGTTCAGAAATACCCACTCTTGTAGCCTCCTATATATTTTGTGAATGTTGATTTTGTAAGAACACGCAGTTCTTTCCCCCATAACTCTTGAGATAAAAGAAAAAAATCTAAATAAGATCACGGAATAAAAAGTGCAAATGCTGATGCCTGAAAAGTTACAAATAATTGTGCAACGTGAAATGCGTATAGCGCTCGTGCACTGTGAAATGCGTATAGCGCTCGTGCACTGTGAAATGCGTATAGCGCTCATGCACGTGTTCATTCCCAACAACATGGGAAGCAGTGCCTCTAGAGTCACAGAATTTGGTGTAACAAGAGCCATAGAGAGAGGGAGAGTGAGTTGCACCTCTAAGGCAGGGGCACAATTAGAGATTTAGGCCCCATGAAAGCATATCATATTGGGCCCCCAACCCAGACCAATTCAATTATGTGCCAAATTTTGGAATCATCCTAACTCCCCCCCCGACCTTTATGGCACCCCTGGGAGGGGGATAATAAAAAGTAATTTCATTTGAATTTAAAACCTAAATTTAAGTATTCCTCCATAGCAGTGACATGTGCAGACTTTTCCAGGGGCAGGTGCCCGAACAGGGGGGCATTTTGCCAGCAATGGGGGGGGGTCCCCCTTAGTAAATTTCATGTCAGAAATCTAAAAAGGGCATTTGGGCACTTTCTTTCATTCAGGTGGAAGGGGCAGGTGTACGCCCAGCCCCCCAACAGGGGTAAAATGACATGTGATATATGTATATGTGTGTATGTGTACATATACAGTACTGTGCAAAAGTCAGTTGCACAGGCAGTGAAAAGAAATGTTTAAAGCCATTTATCTGGGTAGTAAATGTATTTTTGCTCAGAATTAAAAATTCAATATAACATTAGAACATGTGCAAATTAAGAGTAACACAATAAAAACTAGTAAGAA
>JAAGVU020000039.1:13384908-13399872 GCA_011763525.2 Mormyrus iriodes
ATGCAGGTCAGGAGCTTCAGTTAATGTTCACATGAAACACCAGAATGGGAAAGAAAGATAATTTAAGTGACTTAGAATGTGGCATATTTGTAGGTGCCAGATTGGCTGGTATGAGTATTTCAGGAATTGCAGATATACTGAGACTGTCATACACAACCATCTCTAGGGTTTACAAAGAATCGGCTGAAATGGGCCTAGTTCATGGCAGAGATCAGAGAAGAATGGCAAGACTGGTTCAAGCTGACAGAACGGCAACAGTAACTCAAACAATCACTCGTTACAACCAAGGTATGCAGAAGAGCATCTCTGAACACAACAAAACATCGAACCTTGAAGCAGATGGACTACAACAGCAGAAGACCACACCGGGTGCCACTCCTGGCAGCTAAGAACAGAAAACTGAGGCTACAGTGGACACAGGCTCACCAAAATTGGACAAGGGAAGATTGGAAAAAAACATTGCCTGGTCAGATGAGTCTCGATTTCTGCAGCGACATTCAGATGGTTCGGTCAGAATTTGATGTAAACAATATGAAAGCATGGATCTATCCTGCCTTGCATTAACAATTCAGGATGGTGGTGGAGTAATGGTGTGAGGGATGTTGTCTTGGCACACATTGGGTCCCTTAGTATCAATTGAGCATCAAATAAATACCACAGCCTACCTGAGTATTGTTGCTAACCATGTCCATCCCTTCATGTCACTTTCCCTTCATTCACACAGTGTACCCAGTCTCTAATGGCTACTGGGTCATTCTGGCTTGGCTCAACTCAAATATTTGGTATCGTCCATGCTCGACCATCTCATAACTGAATCATTTTGTGGCATTTTGTTTGCCCAGGGCCAATACAAAAAATCCCAAATTTCTCTGGCCTAGTTCATATGGTGTAGGAGTTACAGTGGCTTGAAATTCAATAAGATTTTCCCTTCGTTCACAAAAATGGCTGGTCGGCAAATTTCAGATGCCTGTACTTTGGAACGATAACACCTAGGCAGCTGAAAAAAATTGTGGAAATACAAGTCTTTAGTCCAATTCCAAATATGTATCTATTTAGCTTGTAGCACGTACCCAACTTAAGATGAAAACTTTCTCTAATCTGTCAAGAGGCCCAGAATCTCAAGGGCTGGTAAAAGTATTGTTACTTTCATTGTGTCATTTGAACATTCTAGATTCCCTTTACAACATATAAAAAATCTGAATCGTGTTATATGTTTTAAGGGTTTTATTGACAATTTGAAGCTCAATTAATCAACAGCTTTCAGGTTGCTTTCAACAGGGCATGAAATCTGTAATTTCATTTTCAACATTGTTCAATCTGCACTATTCCACTACAGACGGGGCTATAATAAACGTAAAAAAAATTGATTTGAATGAAAAGGTGCTGGTACTGTTATATTCTCTATCACATAAAATCCATCCATCCATTTTCTATAACCGCTTATTCCATATGGGTCGCGGGGGGTCCGGAGCCTATCCCGGAGACTGCGGGCGCAACCCAAGAAACATCAGTATACCAAATTAACTGCAACACTTGCATTCAGGCATGTACACTGACGGCTAACTGCGAAGAAATAAATAATGGAGTAGAGAGCTCGTTTTTATTAAGCTCTCATACTGAAAAATACTTCACGTTTTGTGTTCGGGACGGACTTTTGCAGTTTAGTTTTAATAGCGTGCGGATTACTCTCTCTTATTAACAATAGCGTAGCAGATAGTTTGATATGGGGAGGGGGGGGACTTAGTAATTTAAACACAAGTAATTTAGTCATTTAAAGACTGACTGAGTTCATATACGTTCCAAACGAACCCAGCGCTGTGAAGTTCCTATGGGCAGATAGCAGCGAATGCATTACTGAACGGTGAATATCAAAATATTAAACCATCTGTGTATTTTTAAACTACCTTTGCATGTACTGCCTATATGTTAATGTCAGTTTGGTATGTGGGGTGACAAATCAGTTTTATTTTTGGAGGTAAAGACTTCATTACGTAACGCAAGTTTCCAGAGTATACGGATTTGAATTTTTTGTGTTAACCAACCTCCCTTCACTTTCTGTGCTTACAGTTACAGACACCAGCAGTTAGTGTTGCAACTTTCAGTCGTGTCCCATATTGGTTCAAAACAGGACACAGCACTTTGTTTTTCAGTACAAGGTGGCTGGCAACTCTAACAACAATATCAACTGAGACGAGGCAGTCAGAAAAAACAGCAATAAATTGCATTGTATAATTTACTTATTAAAATTAGATTTCAATTTGTGGTCCATTCAATGTCACCTTTTTCATGTTCTGCTTAAAGGTGCCATAGAATGAAAATCTGACTTCACCTCACCATAGCTGAAAAAGGAGAGTTTGGTACATGGGAATGGCACACCATGACTCTCAAACACTGTTGTTGCCTCTGTCAAATATAATTCCTGAATATGCAAAAGAAGGTAACCGAACTGACCTTTTCGAAATTCCTGGAGTGTTACGTAACTGCCTTAACCACATCCCCAGACATAACATACGCCAGCCCATTTTAAAGGAGAATCCTAAGGGGACTTTAAGCATAATTGGAGCCTCAAAGTAAAGAAATACTGAATTATTATTGAAAATAAGGATTTAGCAATTATATCGTGATGATTATCGATACTGACCCATATGGAAAAAATTGTTATTCAAATTTTTTGCTATGTCGCCCAGCCCTGCTTTTAGGAAATGCTACTGCGTACCTCGGGTCTTTAGTGACCCAACATATATTGGTTATATTTAACAGTCAAGCTACAAATAACCATAACTGTGCACCCTTTTATTGAATACATCTTTCCTCAACGCCAAGAACAGTTTCTAAACAAATTGAACTTTTCACATCTCAAGCTCTGGTCCTCCGGCAAGCCGGAAGTTACTCTTTTCTCGTGCAGCATGATAAAACTTAATTCCTTAATTTTTAAGGAAAAAAATCATCTTAAATGCTAACATTATAGAAATGTTAAACATTTTAACAATTCTGAACCATTTTCCGATCAATCAAAATATTACAAATATTAGTATTGTATAGGCCTGATGTTTCATAAAGGCTTCCAAATGAAATATGCCTTCCTGTTTATTTACTTGTATAGGAAGCACCCACCTCTTAAAAGGGTCCAGGGATCAAAATCCATTATCATTCTTTACCCACAAACAAGCTAAATTTGGCAAACATTGCAAAAACTACCACTGTGTAATATCCCATTCACACCTCGTACTTTAGGGACAGAGAGTAGAGAATGGATAATAAGGATAAAAAAAAATAGGTCAGTGTGGACAAACAGAAGTTTTTAATTTATTTAAGTGATATTCTACATAATTCAAACTGAGGGAGACAAAATAATGTGAAAAAGCACCTTTTTGTTCGAGGGCTGTTTACAAACGCAGCACTTAAAAAGCGCACATAAAAATACAGACACTTTACCATGAACTGTTTTTATGTTTTGACAAATAAATTACCACAAAATAATTTTATGCCATTTTGACATATATTTAGTAGTCAATTCACACTGAAGTATGTGACCCAGGGAGAGCCGTAAACTGATATTTTAATCAGGCATATTAACACGGTAGCAGTTCAGCTATACTAACTGTAATTATGATAACCAGAACAACTTAATATGTAATGTTACCCTGCTTCAATAGTAACTTACAAACTTATCAGTGAAAGGGGAATGTTAGCCTCGATAGCCGACTAAGCTACCTTCGGTCATAAGTGTTAATCAAGATAAACATTAACTTATAGAAACAAAAGTACAGTATTTACTATATTAATGACAGCTAATGCATTAAATGTTTAAAAAATCTGTTATTTTGTCAACATACCGCTTGAACTGCTTGGTAAGCAATGGAAATTAACATGATTCTATGCCTTGAATGGAAATGTTTGGAGCTATTCACCATCCCCATGACCAAGAAGCTGGCGGGATTTTTCTCCACTGTTTTTTAAATTGGGCCTCTATGGGAGCGTGGCCACTTTTATTTTTCTACCACTCTGGGTGTAAGACCTGTTTTAGAGAGCGACAGTGAAGTAAAACAGGAGAGGCGCTTGTTTACTGTTCACTTGGTGTACATCATCATTTACAATCTGATAATTTCCGTTAGCATGTCTGTGACAATCACTGTTATATTAGCATCAAACACTAACGGAATTAAGATTGGCTTTCGTAAATTTTTTGCATTTCAAATCCAGTAGGTGATTGGAAATTTTCAAGTTCCAGGTTATCACGAATGCATCACTATATTGCAATGTGCTTTCTACTAATTATATAATATATACAATATGCCCCTTTTTCCTATAGTGATCATCCATGCTTATTGATGTAAATCACTGGTATTTCCATGAGTTTCAACCAATCAGATGGTGGTGACACAATCAGCTTGGTCTGGTCATGCTTTTGGCCCTGCTAGTAAGTGCTAGCAGGGCCATGTCAGCGCAGTTATGCCTTGGGTATGGCTCCCATAATTTACAATGGAAAACCTTCTCTTTGCAGTTTGACTTGGGTATGCCTCAATTCTTGGTGGCACCATAAGTAGAGTCATTGGGAAGGCTTGCATGACAACATTAGAGGATACTTTGAAGGTTGAAAGATTGCATTCTTGGGTCACAGGGAATCTTGTGTTGACTGGAGCGTGAGTAACAGTATGAGGCTGACCAGAATCACCTCAAAGGAGGAGGTGACCTGAGCATTGACCCTCCACAAAAGAGAGCAGGACCACAGGGCCCAACGGGGAACATCAACCTATGGTCTCAGGCCAAACCCGAAGAACATAACACAATGTAAACTAGAGAATACAGTTTGGATAATCGATTACTGGGTTGGTAAAAGATGGGTGCTTGACCTATCCTGCCTCTTTGACAAAACGAGCTATGGGTGAGCAGAAGACAGCTAGCAGAAGAACTAAAAAGGGTAACTTCAATGGAAAGAACAGGCCAAGAAAAAGCTGCATGCAGCCTTGAAAGAACAACAAATGGAGAATGAGTGGCTCTTTGATGTCGAGGTTTGCCATGAAAAGGGAATCAACTCTCAGGACTGCTAGCCTCTAACTGCTCACAAAATTCTATAGGTGATCTACATAGAAACATTTCAAGGCCTGGTCAAGCTAGATCTACTGTCCAATACTAATATTCTTTCTTGAAGTTCTAAGCATAAACACTCCTTGCTGATATGAGGCGCGGCTCCCTCGACCTTCACATCACCCTAACCGCTGTTTAACATGCTCCCATATTTAGGGTGCTGAAAGAAAACATTTCTAAAGAGTGGCAGAGATATGAGATGGAAAAAGCATGGCAGGGAAACGCTGCAGAGAAGTGCTCCGCCAGCAAATTAAGCAGCAGGGGAACTGGATAAAGGAACAGCGTAAAAAGGTGATACAGGAGACCAAATGCATCAAGGTGGATGTCTTTCCTCTGCTCAGCAGGAAGAAGCAAATCAAAGATAAAAGATCTGAGTTAAGTCTTAGAAAACCAGTGACATATATATTATTTAGTGTTCAACTCGTGCATATTCGGCATCTTCCATCCATCCATCCATTTTCTATAACCGCTTATTCCATATGGGTCGCGGGGGGTCCGGAGCCTATCCCGGAGGCTGCGGGCACAAGGCAGGGAACAACCCAGGATGGGGCACCAACCCATCGCTGGGCACACTCACACACCAGTCACACACACATGCATACCTACGGGCAATCTGGCAACTATTCGGCATCTTATACAGTACATTTAAAAAATGTAGATTCATATATATTCAGTTCTTTTAACTGTGTATTTAAGGTAAATTACTTTTGCCATTATCATCTTCTACTGTGTTAAGTGATTTGTGCTAGCATCACTGTCCAATGTTTATTAAAGTGAAATATTGTCCATGTTCTTCCTTTTGAATGACTCGACTTCCCAAGAAATATTCCAAGAAATATGGGGCACTAAAGACCTGCTTCCTCCTACCCCTGGTTCAGAAGCCGGTGGTAACATCACACAGATAACCGTCAAAGACCTCCACTGCACAATAACACACAGGACAACCAATTTAAACAGTCAAACCGTTCACTAAAAATTCATGAGCAAAAAGGGTCTTGAATTTAATTTCCTCTGTTTGTTGAAATCCTTTCTCCGTACCACTCTGTTTGAGCATAGGTGTAACTAAGTCTGATGGCAGAGTCCTCAGACACGATGACAACAACAAAGATAATGGAGATTGCGATCTGAGCGAAATGGTTCTATTTTGGCTTGCATTATCCAAACAAACAAAAAAAAAGCCTGTGGCTTTGTGGTTTGGAACTGTGCGCCCATGACCAGAAAGGCAACAGTTAGAATCCTGTTTCTGACAGAGTAATCATATATTCTTGTTGGACCCTTGAGCCTAAGAACTACTGTAGGTTCTCGATAAATGGCTGAAGTTTTACTTTAATGTATATATGTGTAGATCTCCTTGGAACGCAAGACTGGGTATGTATGTGAAACTCAAAGAATTCCTGTACGCTTCTGGAAAAGTTAAATAAAGTATTGGCATTAGTTCCTTTACTAGATGAAATATTCTGTGTCAAATTACATTAAAGTTTCTCAAACTAATATGATGTTTAAAGCGCAAGATAAATACAGTCACATTGACAACTGCCACAATGCTACATGTTCGATAACCACAATGTCAAATGTGGCATATAACCAGCTCACTGAACTAATAAAGTATTCTATGAATGTTACTGCTTTCTTAACTCCGAACTCACATTCATGTGACTAGTGTTGTTCATGAATGATTTGTTCTTTTTGAAATAATCTTTTAAATGAATGAAATGATTTAGGTCACTACACTTTGTTCAGTTCTTTCAGTGAATGATTCATCATTCAGTATGTTCATGAACAAGTTCAGCAAACTATATCAACCCATTCATGACTGAAATACCTAATGTTTTGCCACCCATTGGTGTAATGATATATGTACACCTGACAGTGAGTAAGGCTAATGTAATTAATTTAATATTAAATTTAGTGTATAATGGGGAAAAAACTCAATATGTAAAGATGGTTAAGTAGAACCACCTTTGACAGCAATTACAGCAGCGGGTCTTTTAGGCAATAACACCTTCGCACATCTGGATTTGGCAATTTTTGCCCAGTTATCTTGGCAAAATTGCTCAGGCTCTGTTAGGTATTTTGGGACAACTGGTGAACGGCCATTTTCTCAGTCCCATTTGTTCTAATGTCTCCTTGGTGTTCATCATGCTGTTTCTAACAAACTCGAGAAACAGAACATTGTTTTGGATTCGTGTGGCACATAAATTGCACACAGATTGACTTCATTCAAATAATTATGTAAATTTTGAAGGCTGTTGTTTGCAAGTTCTTTTATTTGTAAATGATTTTATAAATAATAATAAAAGTAATAAATTCTAAATAAACATTTCTATAATTTATGTAGAATTAGACATTATAGACTAATTTGTGGCGCTCAAGACATAAAATTCACATTAAATCTTCAGTTCTACATCACAAGACCACTGTATGTATTATGTATGTGTGTGTATATATATATATAGTGCAATGAACAGGCATGTCATCTCGGGAGTACCCCGGCCATTCGCCCAGTGTTATCTAAGATAAGCTCATCCCCCCAGCAACACTGACCAGAATAAAAGGTTAAATGAATATACATAAATATAACATGAATGCATTAACTGTATAAAATGTTAAGTAAAATAGGTTCCCCATAAATAACGGAAGCATATTCACGATAGACTTGTCGAAATAATCTTTTGGCTTTCTAATCTATTATATAAAAAGAATAGACTGAAAAGAATCACGATTTCCAATCTTTCTTAAACATGGGACACCCAAATAAACCAGAGCTAGGGACCCCCCCTACCACTAACTAGGAGTCTTCGTTTGTTTTATTATGATCATTATTGTTGTTGTTGTTTGCATAAAAGAACTCTTAAAAACAAGACCCTGTCAAGACCCCGCAGGCTCCAGCTTTTACCCGCTACCCCACCCCGTTCGTCACGGCAGCTGAAGACGTTCCGTCTTCATCATATCAACGCGAGATTTTCAGCGTGGTTGTGACGTCACGCACAGACGGAACGAAAAACCATGTCGCTTACGAGGTGAGCTCGTCGTGGTAAATGCTGTTCACTTTACTTTTTGAGCAAAAGTAATGCATCGATTGTAAATTTGATCGTCGTTTTATGTTGTGTAGTCGTGCCAGCATTTGCTGTACTGTTATTCACGGAATGTGTGCATTCGTTTTAAAAGTGGACAGTTTTCACTCCCCGACTGAGGCCTAATCAGCCTATGGGAAAACGAAGATACTCCTACTAACAAAGTGCTAACTAGTTCCTCACGATCGAACAATATATTATTAAAAAATCGTGCTGTGTTGCATAGCACTGTTGTTGTACAGTTTTTTTTCGGGATACCTGACCGGCTTTTTAAACAGTTGCACTAAGCACTGTCTATTAAACAATACAATTGTTCGAGCTAACTAGCTAACCATTTTGTCTGAATCAACCTGGAGTTTCTGTCGCGTCTACGACGCTGGATGGTCAATATGCTGATGAATGTTTTAAAGTACAATTAACACGACTATGCTTTAGAGTGAAGATTTAGTTTTATCGATGTAAATTAGCCTGTCTAACCCGAAATGCCGGACAGGAATCAAGACCCTTAATGAACTGTACCAGTCTAACGGTATCTTTTAAATAAGATTTTCTTGGATGCTAGATGTTCGTGAGCTGTTTTGTTCCTAACCACCACCCTTTGTACCTTACTGTAGAGATGAGTGTAGCTGATTCTAATTTTTTGTGATTCCCCCAGCTTTCTGCCGGCGCCAACGCAGCTGTCTCAGGACCAGCTGGAGTCCGAGGAGAGGGCGCGATCACAGAGGTCCCAGTCCACAGCCCTGGTTTCCTCCCGCAGGGAGCCACCCCCTTATGGGTACAGAAAGTCTTGGATCCCCAGGACACTGGAGGTACCGTTCAGGATCAATTTGTATTTCTCTGATTTTGGGGAGAACTTTTGTGCCAACTTTCCCAAGTTGTTTGTTATATTGTCTGCAGTATTCTAAGTAGACTGGTTAGATTTGATTGGTGAACATGTCTGTGCAAATCAGGACTTTGGAGATGGAGGTGCCTTTCCTGAGGTCCATGTGGCACAGTTTCCCCTGGAGATGGGCAGAAAGAAGAAGACATCCAATGCTCTTGCAGTTCAGGTGGATGCAGAGGGCAAGATCAAATACGACGCAATCGCCCGCCAAGGACAAGGGAAAGACAAGGTGCCTCAGCTGCTTCCCCACACCACTTCTTCAGAACCTCTTTATTGCTTTGTGTGTCATTTTTGTGACCTTTTCTTGTAAACATTGTGATCTTTTGCATCTTGAAGGTCATATTCAGCAAGTACACAGATCTGCTTCCTAAGGAAATCCTGAGCGAAGATGCGCCAGATCTACAGAGGCCAGACGATGAGGCAGTCAAAGAGGTGAGGTCAGGGCTGGATATCACCCACCAGAATTTTTAGGAACATTGAAATGTTCCCCTGTTGCCTGTTGCCTGTTGTGTGTGTGTGTGTGTGTGTGTGTGAGTGAGTGGTTTAAGTTTAGTCTAATGTTGCTTATAGGCTTTTCCATGTCACATGATCATCATCATTTACCGAAGTGGCCAATGTAAAGCATGCTCTGGGTATGTTGGGGTAGCTGACGGAGAAGACCCGTGCAGCACTGGACAAGCAGGTGTCTCAGAAGATTGCCGCAGCCATGCCAGTGAGGGCTGCAGATAAGCAGGCGCCCGCACAGTACATCCGGTAAAGGGAGCCTGTCCGCCACTACTGCACTTACCTGGTGTACTTTTATTTTGTATCCTGTAGACCAGTGTTTCACAAACCAGTCCCCGGGGACCCCCAGACAGTCCATGATTTTGCTCCCTACTGGGAGGTAGCAAAAAACGTGGACCATCTGGAAGTCCCAAAGGACGAGGTTTAGAAACACTGCTGTAGACTGACACTATTATTCTTAAACACCTGCGTACTTCTGATATTGGCCTTAGTGTTTGGCCATCTTAGGGAAGGTCCTGGATAAAGATTGACCATGATAACTTTAACTGTGTTTTGTTGGATGGTCTTTTTACAGGAGAGCTCTTGCATCACTGCTACCGTGATAGGTATTTATGTGGTTGTTTTTTTCTCTTTTTTTCTCTTTCCTTTAGGTACACCCCATCACAGCAGGGAGTAGCATTTAACTCTGGGGCTAAACAGCGGGTCATCCGTATGGTGGAGATGCAGAAGGACCCCATGGAACCTCCACGTTTCAAGTATGAATGCACAAGTGACACCCCCCCCCCTTTCCTGTGTGAAGTCAGCCCATGAAATTTAAGTTTGCCGAAAATAAACATTAATGCCTCTTAATCTCAGCAAGCAGGAGAGGCTAAGCTCTTGAATTTTAAACCTGGCACAGTATATTACTTTAAATGCAGGGTAGAGTGATTTCATTAATTTTATAATGCAAATTAACTACCTTTTTTTTTGACAGGATTAACAAAAAGATTCCCCGCGGACCGCCGTCGCCTCCTGCTCCTGTCATGCATTCCCCTAGCAGGAAGGTGTGATCCCGTGGGGCTCACACAGGGTTGAAAGGACACTGTGCTTAAAACATAGTGCAGTGCGGATGTTTACTGGCACGTGGACATGGCTCGGGTTTGCTTCCTGTCCGCATCCAGTAAACGTCACACGATTTCTTACAAATTGACATCTGTCATTTTAACTGATACGCTGAAATCCACTTTGGGTTAAATCTTACAGCCTTTCACTGCAAAGGAATAATTATATCAGCTGTATTGGGAAAAACGCTTGACTGACCTGAACACCGCTTCTTATCCTCTCAGATGACCGTGAAAGAACAACAGGAATGGAAGATCCCGCCATGCATCTCAAACTGGAAGAATGCGAAGGTATGAACACATGAAACTCAGCCCTGAAAGATAAAGTGAGCGATGCAGCTAAATCACTTAAGGGACGCTAGCGTTTTTTTTGTTTCCCCTCCCCTTCCTAGGGGTACACAATCCCCTTAGACAAGCGTCTGGCAGCGGATGGCCGGGGGCTGCAGACAGTTCACATCAACGAGAACTTTGCCAAACTGGCTGAAGCGCTTTACATCGCAGACAGAAAGGTAACAGTATACTGGCTGGCAGATGGACCCACTGTGTTTCACTGGGTGCCTGTGTAGGTGTGGCATGTTTGGGCGAGAGAGCCCAACCCGAGGCCAAAATGTTGCTTTTTTTGAATCCTCTAAGAGAATTCGTAATCTTAAAATAAAATGAACTGTTTCAACAGCTGTAAAATGTGCAAGCAGATAAGTGACTCGTTAGCAAATTAATGTAATGTAAACTGAAGGAAGGTAATTCAATTGCGTGTATGATTATAGCCACGTTGTCTATCACCTCCAGGCGGGACAAAAAGACTAATGTGGTATGATTTCCACCTGACAGATGGTTACAGTAACCTGGGAGAGCGGCTGCATGCTGGGGCGCATCCTTACAGTGTGCGGCTTGTCTTACCGACTGCCTGCTGAAATCCTGCTGGCCTCGGCGGTTTTCCTAACCCCGCGGTCTGTCCCCCCCACACAGGCCCGTGAAGCGGTGGAGATGCGTGCCCAGGTGGAGAAGAAGATGGCCCAGAAAGAGAAGGAGAAGAAAGAAGAGAAGCTGAGGGAGTTGGCCCAAATGGCCCGAGACCGGAGAGCTGGCATCAAGAGCCATGGGGACAAAGGTGCGTCAGACACTGGCGGGCGCTCCAGCTGGGCCCCTAACTGTAAACGTCAGACTGGCTGTTGGTAAATCCCACAACTGATGAAATTGGCCTGTTTACTTCATGAATGCTCAGGTCCTTAATTGATCTGTGTCGATGGTACGCCCTAATTGCACTATGTGCCTAGTCGTGCTGGCGTCCGAACAGAGTGCCTCACCAGTGCGTGCAGCTGCAAGGCCCACGATTCGATCCGTAGCCAGGCGTGTGTCGCCAAGGGAAAGGCGTGTATGCAGGAGGCGGGTGCACGTTCGCTCATCGACACTCGGCTCCCGCTGTCAGTCCCGTTTAGCTAATGTGCTCTGAAAGCCCGCGGTCCTCCTCTCGGCTCCCTCCAGGTGCCGAGGACACGGAGGTGAGGGAGCGTGACGAGATCCGACATGACAGGAGGAAAGAGAGACAGCACGACAGGAACATCTCCCGGGCCGCCCCCGATAAGAGGTACACGCATCTCTAACACGGCCGGTGATCATGCGGTGGCAGGCAGCGGGTACTACACGCCAAGGCCAGCTGGGCAGCACCGGACACCCTGTCGTTACTGGGTCACGCTTGTTCAGGCTTTCGGAAGGGGCTGCTGACCTGATGTCACAAAATTCCCAGCGAAAGAAACTGGGTCTTTTTTCGCAGTTGGAATCACAAATTCAGGTCATCTCAACTAATCCCTTCAGCGAGCTTGAACAGTTGAACATTTTGCAGAGTCATTGATGTTTTCCCTGCACTCGGACCCACGTGTCACCCCCTTCTGCTTCCAGGTCGAAGCTGCAGAGGGACCAGGACCGAGACATCAGCGAGCTCATAGCTCTGGGTCAGCCCAACCCACGGCCCTCGAGTGAAGCCCAGTATGACCAGCGTCTTTTCAACCAGAGCAAGGTAGGCCAGCGCCTGCCCACATTCGGCGCCCCTTGTGATAGAGTGGACGGCTTGCGGGTGCACAGATAAGCCGAGTCTCCCGTGTCCTGCATGCCCACAGGGCATGGACAGCGGCTTCGCCGGCGGGGAGGACGAGCTGTACAATGTGTACGATCAGCCATTCAGGAGCGGGAAGGACATGGCCCAGAGCATCTACAGGCCGAGCAAGAATGTGGATAAGGATATGTATGGTGACGATCTGGACACGCTCATTCAGAGTAACAGGTAGGTATGCCGCTTTTACCCTCTCAAGGTGTATATGCACGTTAAGAACTCGCAGGGCGCTTGCTTTCTAGATAGCATTTGTGTATCTCAGACTGTTTTATTACCCTGCGTGTATCTGACTATGGACTGACGTACCATATGGGAATTACACTGCATGGGGCACTTTGGGGGCAGCGTGTGGCTCAATGGGCTAAGCCTCTGTGCCTGTGATCAGAAGGTTGCTGGTTTAGGCCCAGCCTCGGCATATCTGCAGGTCCTTGAGCAAGGCCCTTAAACCCCCAGCTTCCTGGGCGCTGCTATGGGTGGCTGCCCTTCACAGCCAACTTACTCTCACCTACAGAGAGGAAGCTGGGGGAGGCGTAAAGAGATTTTCCCCAAGGGGATCAGTAAAATATCAGTAATAATATTATTATTATTATTATTAATTCTCCCTACCTGTCCTTTTAAAGGGCTACTTGTGGGTATTCAGAATGAAGGTCAGCAAGTGGCTGTTTTGACATTTTAATGCACGTTTCGGTCAACACGTTCTCTCCACCTCAGGTTCGTGCCAGACCGTGAGTTCTCCGGAGCCGAGCACGGGCCACGCAGGGATGGGCCGGTCCAATTTGAAGAGGATCCTTTCGGTCTTGACAAGTTCTTGGAGGAGGCCAAGCAGCACGGGGGGTCAAAGAGGCCATCCACCAGCAGCCGTTCAAAGGATTACGACCATGACAAGAAGCGGAGGAAGGAATAAGGGCCCCCTGCCTGTGCCCTGCTGGAGGTCATGTGATTGGTCAGCGTCGTACATTGACTTGTCATCAGCAATGACACAGATGAGTGGGGACTGGGGGCTTCGCGCTGAAGAGCATAAAAATACTTGGATGCCGTTTATTTCTGGCTGTAAATTTATATTAAGTCGGCTTAAGACTCGCTGCAAAATGTCTACTTTCAGATTTGTCATTCCTGTTAATTAACCATTTTAAGACTTGTAGAACTGTTTACTTTGTGTTTTTTAAGCCGTTTTATTCAGTGTATAAAGGGTATCATCCTGTAGTACCAGGGGAAATTGCCAGGCTGCACCAGACCTCTTGTACAGTAAAACCCTTTAATAAACCTTGTATTGGGAAAACTGTCATTGTACAAAGAGCACCATTTAGTGTGTATCTCTCTACTGACACCAAGCAAGACTGCTGTGGGCCCTTCTCTTCTGTCTCAGTATCTGAAGCTGGTATAAATATTTTTTTCTGTTAGCATTTTGGGATCGTAAGTGTTGTGGCCCATCCAGGGCTTTGGTGCTACTGCACCATCTTAAAAAGACTCCCCCCGTTTGGCAGATACACTTTGTCTTCTGGCCTGAGTCAGTCGCAGTCACAGTAGCAGCTGCTGTGTGTGACGTGTTTCTAAAATGGGCCCAGCTGATGTCTAAGTTGTACCGTTGCTAAGAATTCCAAAATACGAGCAGAACTCAACTGACCGTCACCACTTCCATGGAAGTCCATTTTCAGCTGGGTTCAGTACCCCTCCCCCTCTCCCCAGTTTCAGCAGTTGCTTTACATTTTTCTCATGTACTTTTTTTTCTTATATCCCCTCTGCCACATGCTTTAGCCATTTTCCATTCCAAACTTCCGTCTGGTGACTGAGGCAGCTGTAGCATAAAAACCAAGGCCCATTTCCGAGATAAGTGGTCTGACACCTATGTATATTTCACATACGAACGTGATGGGTCGTAACATTGGGATAAAATTGAGCTAGGTGGGTAGGAAATGCATATGAAAATATGGGACAAATCATGTATTTTTGCCGATCCATACGGGACTGTCTGCATGACTGACAAGCTTTTGAAACTAGCCTAGCCAATGTATAAACTATTCTTCTATCACACGTTTTGGACTATGGAGGGTGTTTTATAACAATGGTGAATGTCATTTAAGCGATTATAATTTAAATTGTCATTTTAAATGATTAAATTTAAAGAATAGTTAAAAATAATCATTTAAATTAAATCGTTAAAATGCTGTAAAAGTCACCCATCAAACTCAGTGGGCAGGCTCTAAACAT
>JAAGVU020000039.1:13402521-13422270 GCA_011763525.2 Mormyrus iriodes
CCCATCTGGGGTCCTTGGCTCCCCACTGACGTTTTGATTTACTGTTCTTAGTAGCAAAGCATGGTTTTGAAATGGTCTGTCTCTCCTTGTAAAGATGGCAAAACAAAATGTTAGTCTGTCAGCATTTTTTGATGGCTTGTTTTTTCACATTTCTGCACCCCATTTTACCCCTATTGGGGTCATACAGGACCCCAAAGTGGATGTAAGGGTTAATCATTGTTTAAGCATTAACTTGTCTCTCTATTGTTTATGATGTGTGAGCATGCATCCTGTGATGAGCTGGACTTTTGTCCAGGACGGGGCTGGGCAATCTCATCCACAAAGGGCCAGTGTGTATTCAGGTTTTTGGGATAACCTTTAGTTCAGCTGGTCAAACCAAGGTGTGAGGGTCTGATCAGCCAATCAGTTCTCTAATTAGTAATCTAACTGGGGAGTTGCAGCGAAAAACCGCATACACAGCAGCCCTTTCTGTATAAGATTTTCCACCTCTGGCCCAGGGTGTCTCTTACCTGATGCCATGTGCTTTCTGTGATAGGCTCCAAGCTATCATACGGATATTTCTTTCTTTTTAAAATGCTTGGAATTCCTGGAGCGAAACCGCATTGCTGTAGGTGTATTGGGTGTAATGTTTCAGATATCTGTGGTTATCCATCTAATATAGAGGTCTCAAACTACACGGGGCAGTGCAGAGTTTGAATCGTATGTCTAGAGCAGCCAGTATTTGTATAGTTCCTATTAGCATTTTTGGCCGTATTCACCATTTAGATAAGATCAGATTTACAACAGATTGCAAACACTATGTAGCTCTGCAGCCGATGGGCATGTGTACGATTAGGTCCTTTTTGTTTTTTTGGAATGATTTTCTTTAAAGCTGAATTCACTGCTGCATCTTGTCCACTTTGATACATTTAAATATTCACATTATGCATTTAGGAATTTAAGGTTATTTTTTAGAAAAATACCAAGACACAGAATTTTTTTCAGCTATAGTTTTTCATTTTTTAATTAAGTAATTATTTGGATACATAGTTACTTTGTCTGCTTTATAAATGTAAATTAGGTTCTAATTAAAGGTTTTTGAATTAGACTAATTATTTTAAAAATGTTATGCTTTTCCCAAGAACCCTAAGCTTTTTACCATGGTAACCATCTCCAGTAATTAAGGATTAACTGAGGTGAAAAGGTATTGCTGTGTTTATCTTTTCTGTTAATTAGCATGATTACATTCTGTACTATGGGACATGTAATTTAGTAGAATTAGTTAATTGTAATTCTTCTGTAATGCTGTTGAACATCAGTGATACAGAAGCATAAAATCCCAGCTATTCTAATTTGTTGGGGCTGTCACATGGTGTTGTGCACGCCGCATCCAGTTTTAATGAAACTTTGGGCCATGTGTCCAATTTGCATATGATAATGCATTTTACAGGTATTAAGTGGCATCATCAATTACGAATCATTATCTGTGTCGTTTTTATGAGCGAAAAGGTTTCAAGATTTATGTGTTGATGAAAGGAGATGCTGTTCCATTAATCATTGTTATCAGTGATTTATTGTGTAAGCTGACAGTTTTATCAGAGGCCACATGCGTGGATAGTAATCAGATCATTACAGAGTTACGTGCTGTCGTATGTTTCGTAATGTGTGAAGAAGAGCAGGAACTGGAGGAAGGCTGCTGTGATTGGTTCACTCAGGGATGATTGACAGACTGTTTGTGTACATCAGGTGTTTGCTGCTAAACTGAACTTGGCAGCCATCAGTGAGAGGGATGCTTGGGGGGCGGGACTTCACCCCATCAAAGACTGGAAGGCTTATGGTCTTGAGGGATACCCAGGTACGTCATGCAATGAAATGGATCCGCCTTGTTTTTCTTTTTTACGTTCCCTTCCAAAAGGAATGATTACAGCCGTGTTTCCCAGTCGGGTCCTTGGGGACCCACAGACAGTCCACGTTTTTGCTCCCTAGAGCTGGGAGGGAGCAAAAATGTTAACTGTCTGGCAGGGAGCTTGGAGGGAGCAAAAACATGGACCGACTGTGGGTCCCCGAGGACCGGATTGGGAAAAGTTGAAGGGGGGGTCACGGGGTGAACGGTGTGTGGCTTAATGGGTTAGAATGCAGAATCTGTGATTGAGAGTTCACAGTTAAATCCCAGCCTCAGCAGAGTATTTCCATCATTTTCCATCATCAGAGATCGTCTGACCCTGCTTTTTATTTTCAAAAATGAACTTTGCGTTGGGCAAAAGTTTGCTAAACAAATAAAAATGTAAACAAAAAAATACATCATGGCTAAAAGTGATGGAATTCATTGTTAATGGAATCGGATACACTGAACATTCACCTTATTCATCAAAAACACTTTAATTTTTTATTTGTAAGACCCAGGTGTTGTGCTCTGGGTGTGCTCACAGTCTGCTCATCACCCTTCCATGGGACACCATCCCCATTTTGGATGAATGTTTTCTCTGTACTTTCTTTTAAATTACCCCCATTGAGCTAACTGGACTGACACCCTGCAGGGTTAGTGTCCAGGACCTGTCTTAGATAGTGGTCTTGCCCTGCCGGTGTACTGCACACCCAAAGCCTCCCTGACGCTGTCCTTCCTCAAATAGGTTTCATCTTCATCTCAAACCCGTTCCTTCCCGGCTCGCAGCGGTACTGGGTGACACAGAGTCTCAAGGTGTACTCGCAGAAGCCCAACGTCTGTAATCTGGACATACACATGGCCCCTGCGGAGACTGAGAACGTCTGGGAGAGGAGTGCCGAGCGCATCCGGTGGGCCGTCTCCTTCATGCCACATGCGTCACAATTGGTTATCCAGGGGTGTGGCCATGGGTTGACAGGGGTGTGGCTATGGGTGAACAGGGGCATGAGCCTCGGTGTGGCTGTTCGTGGGCAGGGGATTGGTTGATACCTTTTACCATTGCTACACTTCCTCTTCCACTAGTCAACAACTTTCCTCTAGGAGACCTCTGACACTATTCAAACACTGGTGCCTACCCAACATCCCCAAATGTCCACCCCAGGGTGGCACTCTGGTAATGCCACTGTAGGTATCAGTCTGGCACTCATCTGGGATGCATGGGTGCTGCAGTGGTACCTGAGATGCCTAGGTGTAAATTTCAGGGATGACTTGTGATGCAGAGCTATCCCCAATTAGTGCTGACACTTTAAACAGGCGGTACTAGACCCAGTGAGCTGTGGATTGGCTTCTGTCTGCAGAGAGACACAATGAGCTGGCACAATGAGGTCAGAAGGCAGCAGACAATGTCAAGAAACATTAGACATTTCAGTAGGAGAGCGGGTTTCTCCCACCTCCTGAAAGGAATTGGTCTACGTTTACTACGTCATCTGTTGAATGCCGAGATGAGCAAGTTTATTAGGCTAACAGTCTGTGACCCCAGTATCTGACACACCAGCTGTAATATTCAGACACCTGTCAGCCATGTGAGCACGTCTGCCGTGTCTCATACTGAGTGCTTAACCTTTGTGTATTTTACTTATTCCGTTCTAAATTCTAGAATCTATAGAATTTAACCTCATTTTGAAAATGGACTGGGGTAACTTCAACCCCAAAAATAACACAGGTGTTAAGAGGTCAATGTTTCTCTTGTGTCCTTGACTTCACCCTTTAACGCTCCCAGGAATAGGAACGGCAGTAAATCGGAAGCCAAGACACTACTGGAGAAGCTGAGATGGGTGACTTTGGGATACCATTACAACTGGGACACAAAGGTAGACTGTCCTGTTCCCATCATTTCATCAAGTTGTTGAATGTATAAGTGACACACAGGGGCTTTAGAGGAGGGAGGGATAGAGGGAAAGAGGAGAGGGAGGAGGTCTGCTCCTGTCAGAGTTTAAACTTGGTCACGGAGGAGATTGCCTTCATATGTCATAGTACATTTGTCCACATATGCAGTATCTTTCAGGAAATTCATCTGAGCTGTGACTCAGTGCTACTTAGTGGTTAGAGTGAGGGAGAAAGGTACCCATTCATTGCAGTGAGCCATTCCTGGGCTTTAGAGGTGGGGGGTGGTCATTTATGATGATTATCACATTTGCAGTCATTTGCCTTATAGTTTAGAACACAATCACTTACAGTGAGTCACCCTGCTAGATTCTGTGGACAGAATGAAGTGGTTACCAGTTTCAGGTAAAATTCCCGACCCGTTATAACCGTTTTATATTGTATTTAACATTAAAATCATGGTTGATTAGCACACTTTGAAAAACTGATGTTAAATACAGTCCAGTATCAACCAAAGTTAGCAACAATCTCCCAGACACAGGGGCAGCATGCAACGTGGGTTTGTTTTTGTGTCATGGCGGAAGGCAGTGACAGTGCTCCGGAGGTTTTTAATATTAATGCACATTTGATATGGTTTTCATATATTTATATAAGGTGTTGGCTGTGTTATTATTTTAATGTTTATACAAACAAGAAGTACATAGTCCTACTAATTTTATTTGTGGTTTTCTATATAAAACTTGAAATGATTTCAGTTTATCTGTATTTTTTGAACATTTTCAGCACATTTTAACAATACTGCGTTAATATTGATAACCATGAGAATACTGTTTCATCTCTAGTGGACATAGAATCAGACATAAGGAACTTGAATATACTTGAATGAAAGTTAAACTTAGTTAAAATCCATATCCTGAGATGGCAGAACACATTTATAGTAACATTAGGAATATCATATGACTTCCAGATTCATGTCTGTGTGTTTTATATGTGACATGCGGAGCTTGTGAGCAGGTATGTGTGTTTGGGCTATTTGAGCTTGTCTGATTACCAGCACTGGCCTCTCCGGGCAGCTCATCTTTAATTGCTCAGGCATGACACCTGTCTCTTTCATATGCTAATTGCATCAAAGTGTTTAGTCTCCTGCTGCATTAAATCGGCCCGGAGCCCCACGCCAGATTCATTAGGATTGTGTCTCCAGCTGACATTTCCTGGCGGCTGACGGCAGCCAGGGGGCGGCCGCTTGGCAGAGGTTGGCTGGCGGGGCCCCACTAGCTTGGGGGTGTCAGAAAGGGGATGGGGGGGCTGTCTGTGTTAATCTGCAGCCCTGAAGTCCCGGTGACGTCACCAGTCAGATGGGTTATTTCCCAAGCTGCCCCCAGCCTGTGATTATGTAATTAGCTGCTAAGCAGATGGCTTCTATGCATCGTTGATGCATGGCTCCATCACGTGAGCAGGTGCTTTTAGCATAGTTTACGGTTGTTTGTTTATGCCGACACCGGTAAAGGCACTACGCCGTGAATCCTTGCACCTCTGACAGGTCTTTATGAAGCTCCATCACGGGTCCCCAGCTGGATCCATACCTGCTAAGACCTCAGCTTCCTAGGCCGCATCGTGGCATCATCCACACTGTACCATCTCTCCTTATCACTGCTCTGAGTGCATTTCCTCTGTAACTCTGGCTCCACTGATGCACTCATGTGGCAGATGCATCTCTAATGTTCTCTAAACGTTGATTTAACCTCACAGGGCCACATTGCTGATATGAGCCTCATTGTGCTCCGTTTCAGGTCTGGCAGGTCTTGTCTGCAACCAGTTCACACTTTCATGGATGATTGTGGCAATATTAAAATAAGAGAAAATTAACTTCAGATGGGGAGCATAAAAGGAGTAATAAGTCATGCTGTGGGGCCAGTTTTATCTTTAGCCAATGATGTGTTTTGAATCTGTGAGTGACAGGGGAGGGGGCATTCCGGGGACCAATGAGCTTTCAGCTGGGGCCAATCTCCCTTTGGCCCCGCCCCTATATGCATCCCTATGAGTGAACTCCCAGTCATGTATCCGTTTAAATTATCATAAATTATTATTATTATTTTATATTACTTGTGTCTTTCAAAACCTTGGCTGTCTGTTCACATACATCATTCAGGATACACAAGGTACTACAGTCCCTCGGGCTGTAGACATGCAGGCTTTTAACCTCCTCTCCCTGTCCTTCAGACATACTCGGCCGAGCAGCACACAGCCTTTCCGGCAGATCTCAGTCAGCTGTCTGGGCATGTGGCCGCAGCCTGCGGCTTTCCGGGCTTCCAGGCAGAGGCGGGGATTCTTAACTACTACCACGCGGACTCGTCGCTCGGCATCCATGTGGACGAGTCGGAACTGGACCACAGGTGGCCCCTACTGTCGTTCAGGTGAGCCTGGGGCCAGCACATACCCCCAAGGATCTATAAGACCAATACAGGTACACTTTGACCTTTGCTCACGTGCACTCCTCTGGTAACCGCCTTCGTTAACATGCGCTCCTCGGGTGACGGTCTTCGTTAACATGCGCTCCTCGGGTGACAGCCTTCGTTAACGTGCGCTCCTCGGGTGACGGCCTTCGGTCACATGCGCTCCTCGGGTGACGGCCTTCGTTAATGTGCGCTCCTCGGGTGACCGCCTTCGGTCACGTGCACTCCTCGGGTGACTGCCTTCGTTAACGTGAGCTCCTCGGGTTCTGCCTCCGTTAACGTGCGCTCCTCGGGTGACCATCTTTGTTTTGCTTACATTGGCAGCTTTGGACAGTCTGCCGTGTTCCTGCTAGGTGGAGCCAAGAGGGAGGACGCTGCCACAGCCATGTTCATGCACAGTGGAGACATCATGGTGATGTCTGGTGCCAGCCGGCTGCTCTACCATGCTGTACCCCGTATTGTAACTCCACCCGCTGGATTTCCAGCTCCCCTGGCCCTGCCTGAGGAGGGCGCCCTGGAAGACTCGCTGGTTAGCAGGGTGCTGGAGGAGGACTGGGAGGTGTGTGCGCGCTACATACAGACCTCTCGCGTCAATGTGACTGTCAGGCAGGTCCTGGCTCCAGGCCAGCTCTTCCCTTCTGTGGCCTCTTTGCAGCCAGCAGTGTCCGTGTCTGGCGAGTCGTACCACCAGGAGGAGATAATCAGGGAAGAGAACCCAAAACCCAAAAGGAGGTGAAGCAGCTCCTGCAGCTCAGCTGACTCTTGACAGGAGGCTACGCTCTGGACCTTTTTACCCCGAGCCTCACGAGCACAGGAGCTGCAGCCATTCAGCACAGTCACTGTGGTGCCTTTGGCGTAATTCATTTTCAAAATCAATATTTAACATCTGTTTTGCTCTAATGTGGTTCTGTTTTTAAAGAACTGCAAGTGTGACTCATTGGTTCAGTCCATTTTACGTGCAAAGATTTAATTATGTTAACATATTAATCAAAATTCCAACACAATAAAAGTTTCCTTGAGGTTTAACATGACCTGAATAACTTCATATTCCAGTTTAAGCTAAACCTGTAAACTATTTATATATGTATAGTATAATCAATTTAATATGAGCAATGGGCTATTTTTTCATGTTATACACAGTGATGTGGGTCATGTAATGTCTGCGTGTACCTTGTAGTTTCCAGCAAATTTTCTTGCTGGGTTCCTGATGTTGATTCTGGATGAGCCGATATCAAACCAGACATCCTTCTGTGGAACACACCTATGAGATCTGAGCGCCTGTTCCTCCATCTCAGGCACACATGCTCCTTGCAGGTGGGACTGCACCCTTTCCTGTTATTGCAGGACGTGTGTAATAACATGACGATGTAACATGACTTACAAGTAACCGGAGGCAGAGCGTTAATGCGGTTGCCTGGTGGTTATTTGAAGAGCTTCGGTTACTTATGTGGCAAATTACACACAAGAATGCTGCTTTTCTCAGGATAATTTGCTAGCTGGTCAGGTGCCAGCTTGTTGAGCTTTTATCGTACATGTGTTGTGTTCTGGGTAATCGGCCCTAGTTCTCTTACCCTGAATTACGTTGGAAATTGCCTGCTCCGCTAAAGCTGTTTGTCAGTGCTAATCCGTGGCTCAATGTGCTGTCGTATGTGTTTGTATATTTACTGCCCCCCCCCCCTCCTCCTCACACCCTTTGGCCCAAAACCTCAGATCCTGCCACCTCACTATCAGTCCCATTGGGGAAACCCTGGCAGAATACAGACAGTCCAAAAAAGACATCAATGGCTAAACTAATAGATGGACGGATAGACTTTTTTAAAAAGCTATTTTATTTATTTATTTTGTTTAAACTGAGCTTGGCCATTGATTGGTTAGGCATCAACTCTAGGAGCATTGTCCAGTTTTTCTTGAGAGTAATGACTTTGGGCTCATTGGGAAGAAGCACTAGCATGAAATGTCTGTGGTGTTTTGTTTTGCGTGAGTGTGCGTGTGCTCTGTGATAGACTGCCATCTGGTATAGACTGTACCCTCTGCTTTTTGCTTTATACTCCTGGTATAGCCTCCAGGCCACCAGGGTGACTTTGTTCTGGATAAGCAGTTGATGGATGGATGGATGGATGATTTAAGCATGTTCTTAAACTCACAGACATTCAGATGACTCGCAGCGAGTTTAATTTAATCTTAACTTAATCTGTTTTTATAGCTAAACTGAAACCATCATGCAGCCGTTTTGGAAGTGAGTTTTTGGATGAGTAGTGAAAAATTTAACAGCCATGCCAAGTGGGGTTACCCAGGCCTGCACCAGTGACCCGGACAGACTGTTTATAAGCTGTTTAATCTGCAAAGTCTGTGTCAGAACTGTCAATGCCAAGGCTATCACCTCCGGAGGCCCCAGAGGGAGGGGGAGGCGGGAGACACAAGGTTGACAAAGTCGTCAGGACGGAGCAAGTGCCGGGTTTTGTTACCGTGGTGATGGAACAGCGGCGCTCGGCAGAGTGGTTGCGACGTCTTTGGGGAGAAATCCGCTGCCACAAGGTACGTCATAAATAGTCATGCTGAGCTGTTCGCTTTACTCCTGGGGATTACCGATGACAGAATCGCGGAAATATATCCAATATGTAATATTAATATGGATGTTTTTTTATTACAGCCTCACTAGCGCCTACACTCTGAAAATAGTCTGTCTTCATGGACCTGGAAGGCAAGCAGTTTGTAAAGTGTCTGCAAACAGCAAAATTTCTTAGTGATCGGTGGAAATATGAAATCTTCGCCTCTGGTTATCAGAAATCGAATGTCGGGGACTTGTGTGGGGGCAGCTTTTGCCACTTGAAATTGAAGAGGTCTTTTCCTGCTGGCTGTGTTAAACCACTCCAGAACTTGGCAAACTTCCAAGACAAGACCTTTTAATTCACAGATTGTATCCCTTTGAAATAATCAGCCCAGGTAAGTGGATGCGGCACGGCCAGATGGGCGGAGGAGCTTAAAAAGCATCTTTCCTTCTCAGTTTAGTGAGGTTTTCTGCTGTCACAAGCTCTCCTCTAAAGCGGGTTGCCCTAAATGGTTCCCTTTTTTTGCGTTTACACCCTTCTGATTGGAACACTTTCCTTGGGTCACTTGAAAATCAGTTTGGAGGAAATAGAAGCTTACATTATACACATGTATAGAAAATATGTCTACAGCTTTGAGTGCAGTGAGAAGGAACCCAAAAACTTAAATATTTCAGTTTTTGCTTACTTCATCAGAGTAAATCACATTGATTGCACCATGGGACTTGAACTAGCAACCTGCAGTAGTTTGCAAAGACTTTTTCAGAGCCCTTTCTGGTTTTCATTGTTCCTCATATATAGTTTGTATAACACAGTTCAAATTATATGTTCAGTTTAAGAGTAGGGTCCTTCTGGAGCCTTGTGTGTGACAGAGGCCGTGGTCCTGCTCCACCTGTGGAACATCCGCAGAGCCAACTATGATGTCATCTCATCCACTGTCTATATTTGCTTGTTCTGTGCTGGATCGCATGGGTCCAGAGCTTATCCCGGAAACTACAGGCACAAGGCAGGGATTGGGGTGCCAACCCATGGGGCATACACACACACCATTCACAATTTCACAACTCAAAATCAGCTTTGTATGTTTTTTGGGCTGTGGGGGGAAACCCCAGAGTATGACATGGGGAGAACATGCAAACTCCACCCACCTAGAGCTGGGGACTCAAACCCAGGTCCCAGAGGTGTGAGGCAACATTGCTAGCCACTGTGCCCCGTTGTCACCTCAAAGTTCTTAAATCCTGATGTCTTCGGCTTCTCCCTTGACTCTCTCTCACACAGAAGAGATTCTTCTGCATTTTCCCTTGAGAGCTGTGTCTTGGAGGGAATCCACACTGATTTCCAAAAGTATATCTAGTTTTCCCTCCAAATTTTGGACCTCAAACCTGCATCATTTCCAGACTCCAGAGCTAAACACTCAAAAATAGACAGGTGCTCAAGCACCCTTATAAAAGAAGTCAGATTGATTAGGTCTAGGCTGGGCTGCCATCTCTGCCTCCGCCTGCCGGTATCCCTGCAGATCTCTTCATTAGTCTGCATGCGGCTCCCTTTCTCACTGAAGCCCCGCTTTTAATTTTCTGAATTGTCGGGTGGCGCTGTTGCCAGGGACTCCTCTTGCAGATAGCCAAGGCAGCTCTGTAAAATGTGCTGCCATAATTGCATTTGGGACAATACTAAATTTCCGCATGAGGACCTCTGGGCCGTTGACGCTCCTTCTGTTCACCTGCTGCATAAAAGGAAGGCTTCCATTTTAGAAGTGGATGATTTTGCCCAGGCTTGAATGGGGCTGTTTTGTATGTATCTGTATGTGCATGCAGTGATTTCGGGGGGAAATCAGAAGCTGCCATGTGAGTCTGTTGCCATCACGAGATAATGGTAATGGCTTCCCTTGTCTGACTACCAGGTATTAAACATAGAAACACTAAAAGCTGTTGCTTCCATTCAGCACTGAGCTGCAGTGTCAGAGGTGAAGCTGGGAAATCGATGGCAGTTTGACCCACCCTGATCCGCCAATTATGAACTGCTGTGAATACATGAAACACAACCCCCGAAGGCTGCTGCTTTTTTCTTATCTCACTGTGGGAAAATGTCTGCTGAAGACCTTTCTGAAGCCGTGCGGGGCTGGTTATACTCAACATTGTATCATTATAAACATCCCTGAGACGCTGTTCTGATGAAGCAGGTGTAATACATCTGGATAAAACTGCAAGCAATTGAATGTTCCAGAAAATGTTTGCTGGGTTATAGATGGTGGTCAGCTTCATTGGGCCAAATTTGCACTTAGCCCTCAGTGCAAAAAATGAAAGTAGCTATTCAGACTGATGTTATGAATGACATGAGTAATAAAATCGTGATGTTCCTTTTTATAAAAAGCACTCATATTTGTTGGTTGCCGGCTCGTCCCTGCTATCCTGGACTTTCCCCTTTGTCAGCATCCTCCCACACACTGTCATTTTTGCATATTTGAATGCAGATCGTTCATCCCATGGCCAGATTCAGTCGTACAGCGAGTCACTCGATACTCGTCCCTTAATGCCATGACAGGAGCGACCTTGCTGTCCCATAATGCTCCACCCGTACCTCCATTACAGCATCCTCACAATGTGTCAATGTGCCTGAATCGTTTTTCCCTCCATTTTTTGGAGCAGCCAAGGCCCCGCACCTCCCTGGGGATGCTGTCACTCCGTTACAGCCCCTTCATTTTCTCCCAGACACACTGCAGCCTCCTCCCATTGCTTTTTCATTTCCTAGCCCAGGCTGGCATCTCATTGGCCACAATAAGCTTGTTTGCATGGAGGGCTTACCGTGTGCATCCAAACGCCCTTCCCAGGATGGGGGGTGCCCCCCCCCCCCAAACTGCCCAGCCTGTCAGATGCATGATGAATTCAATTCAGTTCGATTCAATTTATTTTTATATATAACACCCTTCCCAGTTTGGTTGCCCTCAAGCATCTAAAGATTTCACAACAGCGTTACAAGGTAAATTGACAAGTCAAGCCAACAAAAAGCCGATACAGTTTTAATTTAAAACTCAGAGTGGCTGGGGAGTGCGGCAGAAGATGTGGGTGAGGAAAGTAAAACTGAAAAAAAGAAAAATGTACAGCAGATGAAAATAAACACTGGAAGGTCAATCCCTACATGCATGCTGACCTTTACAACAGCCTGAAAAAACACCACGGGAGGGCTTCATAGTGACATTATGAATGACTTTTGATGAGTAAAATCTTTGTTGCTTCAAAATTGTTGTGATTGCTGTTATTTGATAATCTGCTACTCTGACTTCCCAGAGCAGTCATTTTTTTCGTACATACACAGGGGAGGTGTACAGTAGTGCTGTTGTGATAAATATCATTATTTCCCCAAAATATATGTAATGCTTGAATTTATTTTTATGCGAGTGAGTAAACAGCTTTGAAATGCAAAGAATGACACCAGACAGTGCTGGTTTTGTCCATAATATGGAAACGGGTAGCATATAGCAAGAAGCATATCTCTGAGAAAATTAAATTCAGGTGAGAATTTGTGCTCACTTTTATGATATTTATAATCAGTAAAACTAAGGAATAATCTTACCTACATAAGGAACACACGGGTCCTCACTAGATGTTTTATGTATGTATAATGTATATTTGTATACTTAATGAAAGCTAATAACCTAATTTCTATAATCAAAATTATGCATCTTAAAATATATCGCAAGTCAAAACTAGGACTGTATTTCCTCCTACTACAGTAGGCTGGAAGGTGAACATGAGGAGCAGGATTGATTTTCCGTTGCCATCTTTGAACAAACTGCCCCCTCTGTTCCATTCTCAAGGTGCCTGTCATGCTGCACAAAAGGGACACGACCTGCCTTCCTTGGGGCACCGGTCCGTCACATTCTGCCTCTCCCGCTTCTATTATGTAAATGCCCTGCTGTGATTTTCTCTAGTCATTTATAAGCTCAGTCTGGTCCTAAAACCTTGTATATATCGACCCAAAGGCCTAAGCCCATTTTTTTTGTAGCTATAAAAAATAATTAGGCCTGTTTTTCCTAATGTGATTGCAGATCACAAAACCTGGTGAAAGGTATGGATTTATAAATAAACTGGTATGGATTCTAGCAGTCCACGCTACGCTCTTTGACTAAATGTTCAAAGAGACTCTCCTGAGAATTGGGCATGTCTATACCCATAACCCCTGCATTACCTGCAGCACTCCTGAATATTATACATGATTGCCTTCTCTTACAGCAACACTCTATCCTCAGTATATGCACTACTTAAAGATTTTTTTGTGTGTCTGGTGAGTAAATCACATTGCTTTTTAAACGATAATTCAGTTTTTTGAAAATCCAATTTATTTAATTGCTTCTTGTAGAGGCACTACCAAAAATAACACTGAAATTCCTGACTTGCCGCGAGTCAGTTTGCCCAGTGTCTTTCCCTTGGATTGATTTGTTCTGCCAGGCAGACATTTTCTCTTTTAATCTTCCAGTGCAGGAGTAGCTAAATCCATCCTGTAGGTCCTCCGCTGAGATAGTGCCACTTAACTTTCCCATCATGATAATGTGCCTTAACAACCAGCCATGTTTGTTCGAGCAGGACTGAGCAAATACAGATGTGGCATTTGGTAGGCGAGTCACATGACTGTGGGGCTTGCAAACAGCCATGCCCAACTCGGCGAGGGTGCAGTCTTTTGAATATATTCTCTATTGATAAATTAGCTTTTGGGCTTAAGGGTTAGATGTGTGTAAAATCTTTCATGGATTAGTGTTGGCTATTGGTTGGGGGGGGGGGGGCCTTTGGCCATGCATTATTAAGGCTGACCTCAAACAGCAACAAAATGGGGAGCCTAAGTGCTGTTAAGCTGTAGAGGGTTAGGGGTGCAACTATGCACAGGGAGGATATGAATGTTTCTTCACACATCAGAAGCGGTTGGTCCATAGAGGTAGAGCAGGTAGTACCTCTTCTATTTTTGAGATTAAATGATGAAACAAGTAACTTTGAAATAATTCATTACTATAATTTTATTGTCATTTAAAAACATATGTTTTCCATTCTTTGGAAAAGTTCATTACTGTAATATTGTAACACAGTGATAGTCTGGTGCCCCATCCTTGGTTGTTCCCTGCCTTGTGCCCGTAGCCTCCGGGATAGACTCCGGATCCCCCGCGACCCTGAATGGGATAAGTGGTTACAGAGAATGGATGGATGGATGGAATATTGTAACATGGATTATCTTCTTCAATTTTCTTGCCACCATCTGCCACTGCCACTGCCACATACGCAAATGCAACATGAGCCGTAATGCAGCACTTAGCGACTTTGTGACTGTCTAATCAACATACTTTTTAAAATCAATATCTTGCATTACAGCAAACATGAGCTGTTAAGAAGTGGTTTCCTTTCACCGTCTTTGTGCAAACGACACGCACTGCTTGCCTCCAAACCTGTTGACACTTTGCACACGCATCACCAACCTGCCATAATGCACCTCATTGTCACTCCCTTCCATCTGTTGTGTCGGAGATCATTCATATCCTTACCATGTTTATTCATGTTTGTCCTCTTATAGTTGAATCATTCTTGACTATTAGTTGGAGGTGGAGGTTGACGCTTGCATCTGGGAGGGGCAAAAAACCCACATCCTGCTTACCTTATGTGTTAACACATGTATCTGATGCACACAAAACCTACTATTTTGCCTACCTATAGGGTGCCAACAAATTGCTTTTGCTAAGATGCAAAGTGCCAGCATAGAATATAGCGCAATGCTGGTCTTTGCAATTTATTGCAATTTCGTTCCAGGCTCCCCCCAAAACTCCGCCCATGAAATTAACAATCATTTAACATGTTTAAAAACCAGAAACATAAGAAACTAAATTTTGGAGGAAGAAAATTTGGTGCATGTTCTCAGAAAAACAGTATTTTTAGACATAACCAGGTTTTTCCATGTATAAACAACTTTTAGGTCTCATCAGTATATGGAAGAGCGGGTTAGGAGGCTGTTACCGTGACTGGAATGTTACTTCAAATCCCATGATTGACAGACTAATACCCCATTGGACCCTTAACCCCAAATGCACCAGACACTGACCAAACCTGTGTTGTGACCCCCAAGCTTGTTCTGAACTCAGGGTTGCCAACTTTGGTCAGCTGTCTAGCAAGAGATTTTCAATTCGAGAGAAGTCTGCACACATATTTACATATATAACAGTTTTATTACCTTGTAAATAGTCTGTAGAGTTTGCAAACTGCCCTGACTTTTTGATGTAGTCAATTTTGGGTTTTTAATGGAATAATATTGATTTGTCCTAATATTTCTTGTGTGAGTGTGAGAGTCTGAAAGCATGAGTGTCATGCTAGATGTGTTGTCAATCCTGCACGGCATATGTGTATCTGTATATCTCAGGGAGAGAACGATGGAATACATAAAAAGACCATTTCCCCATAGGAAAGTATAAAATATCACTATTCTGTCAGTTTATTTTCTTATTCATTGACTTTGTTGTGGCATTCCAGTGCTGGAGGTGTGAGGCAACAGTGTTAGCCACTGACTAACTGTGCAGCCCTTAGCAGTAGTCAAGTTAATTCTAAATCTAGGTTCAACTCAGTTGACAATTCAGCCAATTAGCCTGTTCAGCATTTACCTCAGAGCAGTATCGCACATATCTTGCTTGTGGTTTCTTTTCTTCTCCATTATGTGATAAAATGTGGTGAATTCCAGCATGCTTAACATTTAACCCCTGTGTTATTTTGGGGGGTTTAAATGACCCCAGTCCATTTTTAAAATGAGGTTAAGTTCTATAGATTCTAGAATTTAGAATGGAAGAAGTAAAATACACAAGGGTTAAATCATCCATCTGGTTTCCCATAATTGCTTACTCACATGAGTCTGGAGTCCATCCCAGAAAAGCAGGGGGATGCCCTGTTGGGATGCCAGTCTATCAAAGAACAGGCATGTGCACACAATCGCACACTATGGACAATTAATGCACCTCAATTCACACACACTATGTGTCTTTACACTGTGGGCTGAGCCCTGGTTGATGGGGGTAAATGCAATCAGTTTTTAATTAGAAAACAATGCCTAATTTGAGTTTTTGAGAAATCTTCATTGGGTTGTTGTTATTTTAATGATTTTAATATAAATCCATCCGTTCACCTCCCATAATTGTCTCGTTAGTGTAGAATCATTATGAGCTGAGAGCCTATTCCAGCAAACAGAAGACATGGGGAAATACTGGATGGGATGACAGTCCACCACAGGGCACATCGAGTGTGGATAATTTAGAGATACTAGTTGACCTAAATGCTAATCTTTGAACTATGGGATGAAACCTCAGTGTCTGAAAGAAACCCGTGAGCACAGGGAGAACGTGAAAACCCACTTGTGTTCCCACTGTGTATGGTGAAATGTTAGCTCAGTGCTGGCCAGATCTGATCAAAAGGTCAGCCTTGTTGTTAAAATTACTCACAGCAGACGCCATGATCTCCAGGACAAATTTTTGCAGCCTGTTTGCAGTTTCAGCATGACCACAGTTTTCCTGATTTCTAGATCTTAAAAAAGATGTACTGTGACCTAGATTAGAAAATATGGAAATTCTATGGCCACATCTTTGCATAATGCTTCCCTTAATGAGTTTTTTTTTGTCTACTTTGGAGTATAAGTCATGAGGATGAATGTGCCTCTTAATTCTTTTTAAACTTGGAGAGATTTTGAGGGGAGAACATGTGTGATATTCTGTGGCTTCTGGGTTCAGCAGAAGAAATGACATGGTCCTTCTGAGCTGAGCTGTGGGCCATTTTTTCAGCTGCCTCAGATCAGGTCCAACCTTACCACTGAGTGCGATGAATGAATTAGGTCAGTAAGCTTAATCATCTCTTCAGTCAACTGCATAAGGTGGTTAGGTAGACAGAAAACCTACACATGGTGCTCCTTTTTACTCATTTTTAATACAAAAATTGAAAATGGAAGATTACCTTGAGCAGTGTAACTATCAGAACCACCAGCAGGTGGTGCATCTATTAAGGAGCCAAAATCATGACTGAAAATTAAGCTCACCCACTGACCTGAGGCAAGTAATTTAGACTAAGAGCAAGCACAAAAAAACAATGCGTGTCAGACTACATTTTTTCCTGAACTTGCCCAGTTGCCTAGTAGCAAAATTTCTGAAGTTCCATCCCTGGTCAAAATGGTCTTATTTAATGAATCTCTACTTTGAAATGGTGCCTTTTATAAGTGTACTACACTCCCAAATAGTTCAAACCCAAATTATCATGAGTACATTAAAACAGATAAAAACGAGTGGTCATTTTAGCAGAAAGTGTACACCTTAAACATTGTTTGTATCTTCTTAAGGGATTTGTATGCATTTCATTTAGAAGTAAAATATGAAGCATTCATTATCTATTTAGGAAGCCTCAGGCAGCTTATCGCACGCTAATTCCCTGTCTATCCTTCAAAATCTGGTATTTGCTGTTTTTTTCCAGTGTTTTGTTCTTTTTTTTTGCCGTTAGTCTATTACTGCCATCTGGTGACCAGCGTAAAAAAACACTTGTGCGTAATGTCCTCCGTGAAATGATTCAGATACCTTCCGGTTAAACTGTTAGATTTTTATGTTTATGAGTCTTGTGTTTGACAGATCATCCTGCACGTTGGGAACCTTTTCGCGTGAAATGAACCTTGGCCTCATTTTATATCTTTTGGAACTCCAATCATTCAGTTACAGACACATATGATTTTTTTAGACGGATACTGAAGAACACAGCGCCGGGTGTCTTTGCTGTCTGAATTCACCGTAGCGCCTGTAACTTTCTGCTTGCGCTACGTTTCGATTAGTTTCCATTGGTTAAAACATTTTCATTACGATTAATCACTTCTGAACCCTTTTCTTTATCTTCCACTAGTGCATATAGACTGTTGAAGTATTGGTTCTCCAATAATCTTCACGTACGTAAAGATATCTTGCAATTCGCGTACGTGCGTTACATATAAGTAAACACGACCTTGACATTTGCTTGATATTTGCTTAGCTTCCAGATGGGCGATCTTCAAACAAATGTGAGTGAAATGAGTGCAATATTTTCCCTTTCAAGTGCAGCTCACACTTCGTAGAGTATTATTCAGTGTGTGCTAATAAGTAACAAACATCGTATCTGTTCTCCATATACGAAATTAGCATAACCCTTGTGTATTTTATACCTTCTGTTCTGAATTCTAGATTCAATAGAATTTAATCTCATTTTGAAAATGGCCTGGGGTCACTTCAACCCCAAAAATAACAGGGGATAAGCGTTGAAATATATTTTCTGATACAGTAGATATGGATTTGTATTGAATATCACACCCTATGAAGAAATCAGACTTTAAATCTTTCCCAATTATTATTTAGCTAGGAGAAGATGGGCATTTCTTGTCATCCTTATGTTTTTTATTATTTGTTTTTATTTTCCTTGCCATTGAACTGCCAGGTCTGTTTCCTTCATTAATATAGCATTTGTCCCAACAGTGCTTTGTTAGGAACTTACCTAAGAGCCGCTGAAAGGGCTGGACAGGACCTGATGGGGATGTGTTCTAACCATCAAAGCAACCTCTCTGCTCTTCCTTTTTGGACCCCCATTCCTGGGATTTCCACTGGCTCAGTTCCGCAGTGTGGAAATGCCCATCCCTCATTTACAACCAGTGCAGGTGGACCTGTGTCTATGCTTTGGGTAAAAACTCAAGGACCTGTTGATGAAACAACTCCATGGGATTTAAACCAAAGACTTATACAGTGCTCACAGAAACTCTTGGAAAGTATTGGATTTATATATATATTCACACACTGTGAAAACCGCTTATAAGTGATCACTGCCTATCTGGGTGAAATTGATCACTATAAGCGGATGATCATTATAACCGACTTTTTTCCTTTTTCAGAATACCATCTATTTGACATTTGTATATTTTTTACATGACTGAAAGGTAACAAAACAGACAGCGTCACTATTTACTGAATTTTATTGATGCTTTCAAAATACAGTAGAGCTGTTTCAAATGCTTTTCAAATTACAGCACTGTACAAATTAAATTACTGAACTGGGTATATTTCGAATACACTGTAATACAGTACAATATTGTACATAAAATGTAGCTTATTGTAGCTTAGCTGCTGCATCTCTGCGGCTCATTTTTGGCAGTTTATCATAAGCTTTGATGAGTCTCTATTTGTCACGCAGAGAAATGACTTTTTTTTCTTATCATGTTCCCTGTGCACGCAGCATTAGCCTTGGGTGGCTAGCCAGAAGCAGACGGGATACCGCATGGCAAAGTAGGCAAGTAAAAAAATTAAAATAAATGAAATTTAAAAATTAAAAGAAAGAATTCTCGTAGTTTAATTCTTTCCATATGTTGTCACGTATGAAAAGACTCAAAATGAACACTGTAAGTGGATTACTTGATTAATATAAGCGAATTATTTAAACAGTATTTGTACATAAATGATTCTTTCCCAAGATTTTTGATTCATTTGATTGATATGTGGTTGATCACTATAACCGTGATCACTATAAGCAGTTTCCACTCTGTGTGTGTGTGTGTGTGTATATATCACATTAGAAACAACGAGTTTTAAGAAAAACCTTCATTCCAAGTAGTAATAAAATGAAGCCCAAATTAGAGTTCTAAAAGAGCTGTTATTAGTTAAAAAGTTCATTGACAAGCGGTCTCATTGCTTTTTAATTAGTAACATCTTTGCAATAACATAAAACAGAAAACATCTGTGATTAGTATTCCTTTAGGAGCCAATGACTACAATTACAATCAATAGCAAAATGTCCAGAACAGAGCTGAATGAGTAAGTTGAAAAAATTATGACCATAAAAAGAAAATGTGTGTGCAGAAGATATGTGCAGATATCGTAGTATATATATTATATATATATATATAGAGAGAGATGAATATGTGTGTATATACAGTACTGTGCAAAAGTCTTAGGCAGCCAAAGAAGATGATGTCTAAATGATCTTTATGTTGGTGTAAAACT
>JAAGVU020000039.1:13422370-13461679 GCA_011763525.2 Mormyrus iriodes
ACTACCCAGATAAATGGCTTTAAACATTTCTTTTCACTGCCTAAGACTTTTGCACAGTACTGTGTGTGTGTGTGTGTGTGTGTGTGTGTGTATGTATATATGTATATATATGTATATATATATGCTCAGTACAGCAGTGGTGTACAGAATGGCTCATCTGAACGCAAAAGTAATCTACCCTTGAAGTGGTTCCACCCAGTACTACCTAGGCATACCTGGTAAAGTGCTCCCAGAGTATATATAGTGTAATATATATATTCAGTATTCAGTTGTGGAAATATATATAGTTTGGATATAATAATGGAATGGAAATATATGTAGTAGTGCTCCAATTACCTGCTAGTCAGCATACTTGAATCAGTTCCTCACCATTTACTTTTCATCTGTGATGTCACATCCAGGTCACTCCATGGTGACTTTTCAGGCACATTCCAATGCTTGGCAGGCAAACAGGAAGCCAGGAGGAATTCCAACCTGAATGGAACGTGCTGGAGTTACAAGCCCTTCATGGGAGCACCAGGAAAGGCCATTGTTTGGTTTGCTGGCAAGTTCCTCTCCTGTTACATAAAGGCCATGTTTTCACTGTGAATAGCGCTATGCTCGAAGATAACATTTTGTCAGTATGCATCAGTAAGTTCTGAAACACTCTGGTTGCAGTTCAAGATTCTACCACATTTTAAGAAGGTGCCATCAAAGTTGAAAAAACAGAGGTTGATATTTCAAATAGCTTTTCATTGTTGTGTAAAAGCAAAGAACACGTCACTTTAAAATGACACGGGTGTAGTTATTTTTTCTTATTTGCTTTGTTTTGCACTCAACTAAAAATATCTGATTCATTCTTATTATTCACATGTCGCATAATCCTGCCAGGACGCTGTTTTCAAAGGGCATAAGCTCAATTTTCCTTTTATTTGAGTGTGTGAGATTGTGTCGTATGAACGTAAGACAGGGCTGGCCGATGCTCTGATGCATATAAACTCCAGAGCTATTGATTTCAGGTCCGGTCCAGTGGTTTCAGTATCTTGCAAGGAAGTTCAAAACAGAATACTGCATGGGACAAATGTGAGGACATCCGTAGCAGAGCAGAATCTGCTTCCCTGTGCGACAGAAGGCAGAAGAGCGTAATTAAGTTACAGTTCTAGAATCGTCACTGACACTTATACCATAGCTGGCCAAACAGCCTCCTCCAAATTTCTTGGCTTCCTGGTAATGCGGTTGAGGTCACTTTTTGGCAAGAGACACCGAAATCTGAGTCTTATCACAGGCCATCCCTGGTGAAATCACCGCAGTGCAGAACCTACAAGCAGCATTCCTACAGGTGGGAATTGGGTCCAGTGTAGTTTCCCTGTAAGAGCCATCACAGCATTCATTGGAATGATCCATTGACCAATGTCATTCTGAATGGAGACCTCAGGTGTATCTGTGTGTGTGTGTGTGTTGGGGGGGTTGGATTGTGACTCTTATGACCTTGTTTTATTCTTGATGCTGGTATAGTTGATGCCTTTGATATATGTGACTGGGGTGTGAGTCTCACATTAGGTTACCCTGGTAACATCGCTATGATATTGTGCCACACATTTTAGATCGCTACAGGTACATTGCGAAAACTACAAATAATCATGATGATTATTATTGCTGCTACTCTGCGGCAGCACCGGTGACATCTGCTGAAGTACTGATGAACTGAAACTGTTTGCTAATAACATGCTATCACTGTCATAGCCAATAGCTAAAATGAGCTGATATACTAAGAGTAGAGAGAGAGAGAGGTCAAATGACCCAATAGCCTGGGACCCAGTTGCCTCAAAAGCTTGATGGCAGTCCTCCTCAGGGACCACAGTGCCCCCTGAAGCCGGTCCCCACACCCAGCAGCCCTTAGAAACCCGCTTCGGCCAAGGGGAGACAAAGCACTTTTCTTCCTCCTCAGTTTGTCTGCTAAATATACGACATGGGGTCCCTTGCTTCTTATCTTTCAGCGCCAGGCACACCGGGAGGGGGCTACAGTAATTAGGTAGCTGTATTGGACTCGATTCCCTTTGTTGTCTTATCAGCTCCAGCACTGATCGCGTGTGGTGACACTCACCCCAAACGATTATTTAAACCACGGTGCGGCAGATGAGGGGAAGATTTAAGAGTCACTCCAGGCCAAGAATGATTCTTTTTTTTTTTTCTTTGCTTTGTTTATGGAATTAAAAAAAGTCTCCTAAATCACTGAGTGGAAGCTTGTTTGTTGTGATCTAATCAGATGGTGAGGAGACAACCTTGTTTGTCAGATGAAGGAGATGCTTATTGCTCGGGATGTTCCTCATGAGAAAATGCGCCTTGGGACAATCTGGATGCAGGATGCGTGTGATCTGAATACAGAGCAGATCACCACAGTCTTTCAGAACTTTATTTTCACACACCTCCGTGTGACTGTATAATTACAGAAAACGATTGAGATAATGTTAAAACTGAAAAACAAGATGCGCTTCATGGCGGTCCAAATACAGATTTGGTTCAGAAAGCTTTCAGAGGAAGGGTACTTATGGAATGTTACCTAGCTCACTCAGTTAGGAAATAAATGTGTGTAGTGGGAAGGTTACACAGTTACACAGCATGCCTATCGCCACCATGCACTAGTCAACCAAGTATCTCTATCCGCTTCACCCCTTTAAAGTCGCTAACGGTCTCACCAAATATGTCGTGACCAAAGCCCAGACTGAAGTAAATCAATGCTGGGCCATCTGAGCACCATAAATAGCAGGTAAGATTTGTTAAATCCACAAATGTTATCCACAGGACTATAGGGTGTGCACTTGGCTTTCTGAGCGATGCCACATGACATACACCATCCCTGAGTAGAAACTTTTATTTGCCCTATGTGAGAAGCTAAACGGGTAGTAGTGTGACCACTCTCCGGGTGTGAATGATAAAGTGTTTGGAACAGTTCAGCAAATCCACAAACAAAACCAAAACATATTTTTTTATATCTACCGACATAATTCCCCTTGAGGCTATAATAGGATTTTTCTTTGTCTAAGGATAAGATAAGTGTGATAGCTACTGGGACACTTATTTATACAGTGGCGTAAATTATATGGAGAAAATTTCTAATGGTGTATGAAGCAAGAGCTGGCTTTGACTAGACAGGCCTGCAGCTCTGCTGTGGCAAGGCGCTCTGATCCGGCTGAATTGTTTATTGTCTGTTTGGCCTCAGCTGTGCGGTGAATTCTTGGCCTGGATTAATGGCTTGAAATTCATTATAGTCGCTTAATCAGTCTCGACTTGTTAAATTATTTGCAGATGCGTACTTAAATAGTGCAACGTGTGGTTTGGAATGGTAGCAAAAGGCAGAATATACCAATCAGTGAATCAATCATTCCTATCAACACTGTACAGTACATGCTGTGTTCGGATATATATCTGGGATTGTCCTCGGTGTTCGACAGGGTCTAGCTTCATTTTTCTTCACAGCGAAAGTGGCTGCGGGTTTATCGTAATTAATTTACGATCCGAACCTCCGAGGCTATTTGAGTTCATAGATTACTAATACAGGACAGTATGAGGGCAGCATGATCTGGCACTCATTTGTCAGGAAAGATAAATTGCCTTAAATCTGCGCTCCCACCATATTTGATTGACCATGACTATTATACGGTGAAGTCAGGCTCATCAAAACCACACAGAGGAAACTGCCAAGGGCCTGTGTGTTATGTAGATGTACTGCGAGTGCATGTTCTGATCAGACTATATGTGACATTAACACCACCAAGGTTGTTCTTCGTTACTTTCTTACTCCAACTCCCTCCCTCCCTCCCTTCAAAACAAAACTATCAACGAGTTTCTGTGGCGAGACTCCCGGTGGTGGAAAGCGATATCGGAAAGACCTCCACTTCTCTAGCAGAGGCAGATTGTCCCCACATTTTTCTGTTTGGCTTTTTCTGAGCGTGTGGCATCTGGCTGACCCCCAGGACACGGGAAGTTCATAACCCAGTCGCTTTGCAGGTGCTTTTTATTTGAGGTGGCTTATGTAGCTCATACCATACACTTTTGCTAGTTTATACAGCTGGATTTTGTCCAGAGGCCGTTCGGGTTAAGAGTTTCTCTCCAGGATATAACCGCAAGGCTCCTCCTGGGACTTGAGCCGACAAAACCTTTCAGTTTGCAGCTCTTGTCGCAGATGAAGAAGAGTCATCAAGCCATTTTCCATGGAGACACCTTAGCACAAAAGGACAGCAAACGGCTCTACGTGTGAGCGCATATGGATTATGTAAGATGAGCTGCCTTACCAAACGCTCTGGCATGAACGTCTGCGAGGAAAAGGATTAACAAAACAAGATGTACATGAAACCGCCTCATGGGTCAGAGGGGGAAAAGAAAAAAACAACAAGGCCTTTCAACACCTGAATCCTGCTTACCCCACTACCCCCCTCCCACAGTAAAAACATGCAGGCTCACACAATATGATCCAGAATGATTAAATTCCATTTTCTCGCATTCAAAGTGACCCCATTACTGTTACGCAGAACGGAGATTACATCAGAGCATAACAGGTGTGGCATACAGCCAACACAACTTTCCAGGCAAGATTATCAGTGTCTTAGATTAATGATTCAAGTCGCCAGCTAAGGGATGACGTCCAACTCGTCACATGACTCCGGCAGGTGACATCACTGCAGTTTAGTTACTGTGTGACTAAGCATTAGAGCGGCTAAGATACATGACTGAAAGAAAATCAAACTGCTGTAGTATGCCAGTGGCGACCGGGGGGCTGTGGCCCACTAGGGGGCGTCAATGAGGACCGGGGGGAGGGGGTGCATGCAATGTTTGAAAAAATTTAGAAAAAATTAAGACATTGCTAAAGATATACAGTAATCCCTCGCTATATCGCGCTTCGACTTTTGCGGCTTCACTCTATCGTGGATTTTATATGCAAGCATATCTAAATATATATCGCGGATTTTTCACTGGTTCGCGGATTTCTGCGGACAGTGGGTCTTTATTTCTGGTACATGCTTCCTCAGTTGGTTTGCCCTGTTGATTCCATACACGGGACGCTATTGGCGGATGGCTGAGAAGCTACCCAATCAGAGCACCAGAATGCAAATGACGCATGATTGCAGTGTTCGTATTTTGGAAATTTTACACTAATATTAAAGGAATAATCATAATATATGTAATATAACTGGGGAAGTAAGCAAAACGAGTGCATTACTGTATATTATAGTAAATATTAAATTATTTTTGTTAAAATATGTATTATTACAATGTGTTTACAGCTGTATTACTTATTAAATAAAACTTCAATGATATACGATATGTATATTTGTGCATAGTATATAAACTGTGTTTATATATTTCAACAAATCTTACATAATATCTAAGAGAATATAAAGGGTTTATAAGGGCTTAAAATATACAAAAATAATAAACATATGGTTTTTACTTCGCGGATTTTCACCTTTCGCGGGAGGTTCTGGAATGCAACCCCCGCGATAGACGAGGGATCACTGCATTTTCCAGACGAGATACATAATGCCGTTTATATTGATATTGTTACGCCCCATATGCTCACAAGAGCCTAATTAGCAAATTCACCTGTTTGTGCCTATTTATTCCCACCAGCTTAGACACCAGCTTAGACTACCTGCGAGGTATTGCCGAGCCTTATGCTGTATTTCTTTGACCCCGACCAAGAGCTCTGCATGCCAATTCACTGCCTGATTGCTAGTTCTGTTCAATAACCCCCTGCTAACTGCATTTGGGTTTCCGAGTGTCTTTCATGACAGATACACTTTTATTGTGTATTAAAGTGTATTAGGACTTTATTAAAGACTTTTAATAGAACCCAATAGTATTCCTTACTGGTTCTCAGACAGGACATTACACGCAATCCCAGAATTCATATCTAAAATCAAAACAATAAGCATCTCATGGGGAAGCTGCTGGGGAGAAAAGGCAAGAAATCGTAGTTTCATTAGCATATAGGACCCAATGAGGGCTACTTAGCAGCTATATGCTTGTAATACACTTATATGATTATTTAGCTAACAGCAACGACTAAATAAGTTTAAAGATACCTTAGAATGCATTTATATATTTTTTTCTTAAATAGTTCTCTGATGTCTACAAGGTACATGAACTTGGTTTGGTCAAAAAATGTCTAAAAGTGGTTTTACAGGCCCATTTACAGCCCTATAAGTTGGTCCTAGAATGAAGCAGGCTGTCTTCCCTTATTTGAGGGGCTCACTAATATGTTGATGAGCTCTGCTCTGATTGGCTGCTTTACAGTGAGGCACTGCGATGACTCACACATAACCACCATAGATCACTACATGTGAGGTAAAACATGGAGCATTTAAGCATCCAACCATATAATTCTGAGCTTGCATCAGAGGAGGTATGAGATGTTGCGGAACAGCAAGTTGCTCAGAGATTGCAAATGGTGGTTAAAATTGAAATGGAAACACCTTTTAAAAGTTCATTAGTCCACATCGCAATTACAGTGCAATATGGTTGTCTTTGACATCAAATTACATAGAATTAATGTGAATAAATGTTTGACTGCTTAGCTTTTTAAAATTTTCTGTTTAACTTCTTTTAATTTTACAGCTTCTCCAATTTATATGAGTAGAATTTTTTGCTCCAGGATTTAACAAGCAGTAAAATAACTTCCTCTCTCAGGAGCTAAAATAAAAAGAGCTTCTTTTGCCCTCTAAAGCCACTTGTGAGTCTCTGCTGCTGCGATGCCTGGGTCTGCCTGATGCCACACTGGTGTCAGAAGTGTAATCCCAGAAGTGGCCCTACTGACGCTGTTGGAATAGACACAGAGGGACCTGGATGAGTCTTGAGCTACAGCTTTCTGGTGGACCTTGGTGGGAGCACTGACCAAAGATGTCTGAGGGAGTGAGTGGGACACGTGCATGACAGCAGGCTGAAAAAGCTGAAGACTACCCCTCCAGCAGCGGCCATCCGGCTCCCCAAGTACAGCGGAGACCAGCTGTGGGAGCTTTAGGTCCAGCTGAAGCTTGCTTGCTGCCAAGAGCAACACATGGGATTACCTGACGTCAGAGGTCTACCTAAGCTTGGTGCTTGAAAGCAGAGCCCTTCAGGCCCTCCTAGACATCACACCAGAGGCTTGCTTCTCTTTAGTGGAGCTGGTAATGGCGCTGAAGAAGCAGTTGGGGAGCAGCGGAGGGGAAGCATCAGGTGGCAGCACAAAACAACTCAGAGTACTGGCCATCGACATTAGCGTGCTGGCCCACCAGGGTTACCCCAACTGCCCGGAGACTGTACAAGAAGATTTGACGCTGCAGGTCTTTCTCTCTGCCCTCCTCCCTGACCACTTGCAACAGCAAGTACAGCTGCTAGCACTGGCTAACCTGAAGCAAGTGCTTGCTGGACCCCATTCTAGCTCATGAGCTGGACTGGTGTCACGGGGTTGGGAAGCTAGAGTGGTTGGAGCTGAAATCCCTCAGCCCAGCTACAAAGGTGTACTACTCCCAGTGGGCCAACTTGGCCCTCTGTGACAGACTGCTGTGTCAGTGCTGGCAGGGCCCCATTCCGAGGCAGACTGTGTGGCAGCTGTTGGTCCTGGAGTCACTCAAGGAGGCATTGAAGCAGTCCATGTATGGGCCTCCAAAAGTTGTGGGGCACTTGGGGGTCACCAAGACCCTGCGAAGGCTCCAGCATCAGTTCCACTGGCAGGGCTGCCTCCTGGATGTACTGTAGAGCTGGATGTTTACTGCTGTAACACCTGCACAACTTGCCACGGCCCCCATGACTACTCCCGGGCCCCCCTTCAGCCCATGAAGTCCTGTAGCCCCATGGAGTGTGTCGGTGTGGATGTCCTGGGCCCCTTCCCAACCACTAACTTCAGTAACCGCTACATCCTTGTGGCCATGAGCAGAATGCCACCATGACAGCCGCCAAGTTGGTAAAAGAGTTCTTTTGTAGGTTTGGGCCCCCAGAAGAGCTCCACAATGTCCAGGGGTAAAACTTTGAGTCCACCATTGTGGTGAATGTCTGCTGGCTTCTGGGTGTTCACAATACCCAGACCACACCACATCACCCACAGAGCAATGGCTTGGTTCAACAATTCAACCAGACCCTGATCACCCAGCTCACACTCTTGACCAGCCAGCATTAGCAGGACTGGGACCAATACCTCTCAATGACTCTGTGGAGCTACAGGACAGCAGTCCAGGAGTCAACCGGGTTCACCCCTACCATGCTGATGCTGGGTCGGAAGCTGTGGACACTGGTAGAACTGTCATTCTGGAGCCCGCCGAGACCAGAGCTGGCTACTGTCCCCCCAAGCACTTGAGGAACCAGAGATGGTGCCTGGAGGCTGCCTACTGCCTTACCCAGGACCACTTGACTGTGGTGCACTAAAAGCAGAAGCAGGCATATGACTCGCATTGCCAGTTGGACGTTGGGGCGGCGGTGTGGTTATACAACCTCTGCCAGAGGAAGGGACTCTCCCAGAAGTTGTCGAGCTGCTGGCAGGGACCATGTATGGTGTTGGGACGGTTGTCAAATGTTGTGTACTGGGTCTGGACCAGTCCCAGGACCTGGTCTGTCATTGTGCATTGGGACAGAATGTCCCTGTATCACCTGAAGGACACCCAGTCCCCAGCGGCTGCTAGTAGCCTGGCTACCCTAGTGCCCCCTACTAGCCCAGCATCTCCAGTGCCCGCTTCCAGCCCAACGCCTGCCCATGATCTGGTTTTTTGTTGTAAATACTTGTGTTGTGTTCCTGATTGTTGCAGTGTACTTACCTGTGTTGTACTTGATCCCGGTCCACTCCTTTGTCTTTGTTGTCTTTGTTGTCTTTGTAAATACTTGTCATGTATGCAACCTCATGTTTGTCGTGTGACTTCTCCTCCATTTCCCCTGTAACAGCATCTGTATAGCGACACTTGTTCTTGCTTGTTGGTTTGTTCGTGCATTGTGAAATTTGCTCTTGCCTCATTGTAAGTTGAAAATAGTCCTTTTCAGGCCTAAAATATAGAGCGCTTCTTTTCCCCGCTAAAGCTGCCTGTGATGTCTGGGTCTGCCTGACACCACAATCTTTATGAAACATTCCTTCTCCAACCTGCACTAAATAACCACACTAATCAATTCCCACGGTTAATGATGAAGCTATGAATTCATCCTGTATTACCTCTCTAGGATTTTCAATCCTTTTCTGTATGTTAAATGCACAAAATTGTCACCAGATCCTGGGAACAAATATTTAATGTTCCTGGTGCGTCTAAAAATACTTATGCAAATCCTATTTGCACCGTACTTTAAATACATGGCTCGAATATTTATGAGAGATTTTCCACTAAATGCTCGACATCTGATCATCTGAATTTTACGTAATTAATTCATTTTTAAAGGGGAAGGGGAGGCATTTAGTTCTAGCAAATTAATAATGGAAAGATATGTACCACGTCCTCTTTTTAAGGTTTAGAGGTCAAAATCTCAACAAGTATTTGTTCCATTTCAATTTTTTTTCTTCAGCTTTCATATTATTGGCGCATACCTGGCTAAAATAAACAACGGGTATAGTTAAGTGTGTTGTGTTATTTCCACATTTCCAATTCGTAAAGTAACATAACTTATAAAAGCCCCTTCAAATCGCATTTGCAGCGCCCAGGGCACAGGTAACGTGACGTAACCTTCTCGGAGGGTCTGCAAGGTCTTCACCTGCAGGAAGGTTACTGCAGGTTAAAATGAATCCCGTCACATACTGTGTGAGCCACTCCCTTGTTGAATATTACGTTGACTTTTTATCCCCGCCCTACTGTCTGCGATTCAGAAGCTGATTGGCTGATATAGGTTGCCAAGGGAGTTAACTTCCGGTGTTCTCAGGTTGCTCGCCGTAGTGAGTTTCCCAATGCCGAGCGAGAGAAGGAGGGGACATTGGTGCGGCTCTCTTTGATAGCGCGAGTTGTCGTATTCTGCCGGAGTAGTTTGCTTGGTGCTGTGTGTGTGTCTGTAGTTTTTGTACATTTATAAGTATGACCGAGAGCTCAGCGAACAAGCCGGCAAATGGGGACGCTTGTCACAGGGCTTCGAGCGCTAAGAGACCGGGGAGGAACGGCTACGTGAAGAGCCCCTACCCCATCCAGCAGCAGCAGAAGCACTGCCACGCCAAGGAGAAGGTGAGGAGGGCCTGTCAGTGTCCGAAACTGGGAGTGTGTGCGGCCAGTCGGGCGGCGTTTACGGGAGCTCGCCTCGGTCACTGCCGCCCGCCCTGTCCGCCGCTCGATCTGCTTCCTGGGTTGGTTGGGTGGGGGAAAATGGCAGCACTTCTGACTTCCCCTCCACACACTCGGGGATACACCGGTGCTGCCGCGGCTAGCCTAGCTTAGCTGCCAGCGTGATTGAGACGCTTTCTACATCCATATGGCTGACTAACTAGCGCTAGTACACCTAACATGGGATGGGCCGGTGACCGAGGTGTACCTGGTACTTAGCAGCTCCGGTTGCACTTAACTCTGTAACTACGGCTCCCTAGCAATAACACGGCGCTGTGACACACTGTGGATAATCTTTAACGCTTATACAAAGGTGAAACTGTACTGTACACAATCACCCATGGCTGTGTTCCCTTCGATGGGAAGCTGCGATCCGTGGTTTCACACCGCGGTGGTGTGTTTGGGACATGATCGTGGATTGTTTACATTTACACCACTTTTCGACTCAGACGCGGGTGTGTTGGGGGAGGGTGGAGAGACTACTTGGAATCCTTTAGGTGGAGATATCCCACGGCCATCCAGTGCTGCCAGTGAGGAATTTGTGGGGTGGAACACTTAGGAGTGGCTGTGAGTCCCGCCGGGTAGGACTCCAGCAATGCAGCTGCGGCCGCACATTCCTCACGATCTGCTGAGGATCAGCAGTTGGGCTCAAGCTAATCATGGACACACCCCTCCGATAAATGAGGAGGCCCCATGAATGAGAAGTATAGCAAGGCATTTGAGGATGGTCGTTAGGAGATCTTAATGCGGCACAAATACCTGACCTGCTTCTTCTCAGTCAGCAGAATAACATTATTTCATTTAAACAGATTTTAGCTCTGACCCACCAAGCTTTTCTTGTGGGTCTATCAACAGGGAGGAAGATTTACTGTAACTTCAGACACTTAAATTAACATGTTTTGGTCCTGTGATGAGGGCTTCCAGGCTGTCGAGGAAGTGTGTGTTCTCAGCAAATAGGCTGTAACTTGATTGTGCCAATATGAATGTCATTGATTACGCACACTGTTGTGTCCTTTACTAGCTTGGCTCTGTGTTTGAAAAGAGTTCCTTATGTTCCTCGTTGTGTAGTAACAATATTCATGTTTTGAAACTCTTAAAATTACCTGTAAAACTACCCTTTTTCACTTAAACACAGTGTGTCAGTTTTAAAACTTGACTGATTTTGTTTCCTCAGGTGAATTTATTCATTCTCTTTTATTGGGATTCTGTGTCTCATTCAAGTAATGATTTTAAGGTTTTTTTGGATAATTGTTTTAAAGTTATGGTTTTACAGTTTTAAAAGTCAGCTTTGGCTTTAAAGTGACCTATCTTACATACAAATGTCCCATTCCACCTTAATTGACTCTAAATTCCAGTACTTTGCGCTCCTCTTAGAGTTGTATCGTGTGTGTTTCTTTTTAGACCACACAGAATGCCTTAGTCCTCTGCAGCCCGTGGCTGCCGTGTTTAATTGGTGCTCCGTTTGGTTCGTAAGGCCGGCAGATCAAGTTACATGAATATGGTTTTTCTCGTCTTTCCAGAGTCACCATGCCGTCGCCTGCAACGGAGGTCTGTATAGCAGGCCGTTCGACGAGTCCTTCGAGGAGACACCCATGCTGGTGGCCGTCCTCACCTACATGGGTTACGGCATCCTTACCCTCTTCGGGTACCTGAGGGACTTTCTGAGGGAGTGGAAGATCGAGAAGTGCCACATCGCCCGAGAGAGGGAGGAGCAGAAGGTAGGGGCTAGACCGCGTTGTGTCCTGCGTCACCTCGCTTTATTTGACTTTGTCCGATATTCAGTCTTCAGTGGCGCATGCTGAGGGAGACGCGGCCCATTCCATCAGATGCGTCACGTGATAGGACGCACAAAGGAAGGAATGTTGACGGGCCGGTGACTTGGTTTATTGAGAGAGAACAGTTGCTAATAACTGTGATCCCAGAGTTGTGGTTCTGCCTGGGTGACTTTGATGCACGTAGTTACAGCTTTGAAGGGCTGGCGCCGATCCACCGCCCAACCCCTACAGCTACAGAGGCGTGAGGAAGTGTATTCTTCCATTCTACATCTTTCCCCTTGTTTGCTTGGAGTTAGCCTCTTTTCTGTGCTGGTCTTAGACCAGTTAAATAGGCTGCTTGTTGGGTATATGCCCTTCGTAACGTGGTTTCTCTGATACGACATAGAGGACCAAATAGCTGAAGTTATAGCGACAGATGTGTGTTTAATTATCCTCACCATCTGCTTCTGCATTCCTCAAAAAGTCGACGAGGTGTTCTCAATTCTATTTCTCATTCCATTTTGTTATTGTTGGCATGTAACTCTGTGGTGAAGCCATGGCTTTTTTTTTTTTTTTATAGTGTTGAACGTTTAAATTGAAGCGATCTGATGTTTTTCTGCACCCCGGAGATCAGATGGGAAGGGTCTGGCATATCTCACCTCAGAGTAATAATGTCCTCTTCTCCAGGATTTCGTCCCGCTCTATCAGGACTTTGAGAACTTCTACACCAGGAACCTGTACATGCGAATCAGGGACAGCTGGAACAGGCCTATATGCAGTGTTCCAGGGGCCAGGATGGACCTGGTAGAGCGGCTGTCTCATGACTACAACTGGACCTTTCGGTGAGCATCTAGGTGTAGGTCAGCTGGTGGGGCCCCTGCAGTTACCAGCATTAATAATGATCAGCTCCCTTTTATCCAGATATTGTACTTCTTCATGATGTTGGATAATCAAGATTTTTCTTTATTTTTCAACAGTTAAAAAACTTACTTAAGGCACTGTTACAGAACTATTTGGGTCTTTGTTTTGCTGCTAAAATTCTTCTTTGTCAGTCCTGGTGAATTGACTGTTTTCCCTTAAGTGGAGAATCATGGCTGCTATGATATCAGCAGTTATGATAGTCATGATATGCTCACAAATGTTAAAAACAGTAACACAAAAGATTCCATGTCAGCTGACCAGCTCTGACTCGTGGTGTAGGTTTTCAAAGCAAGTGTTCCCACACTATGCCAAGAATAATTTTATCCCTCATTTAGGTGTAGTAAAATTAATTATTTATCAGCCCTGCGCCTTTAGTATGCCAGGAATGTCAGTTAGAAGCTGTTTCAGCGTGATTGATATTTCCCTTTTCCTGGTATCCAGGCACACGGGCAAAGTGATTAAAGACGTCATCAACATGGGCTCATACAACTACCTGGGATTCGCTGAAAACTCAGGGGCGTGTCTGGAGGCCGCCGCTGAGGCCACCGCGGAGTACGGTGTTGGCGTCGGCAGCACCCGGCAGGAGATGGGTATGTCAGTTAATGCCCACATGTCGTTGAGCCTTTCCTGCGGCCCTGAGCCACACTTCTGTCTACCTTTAGCCTTTGTCAAGCGGCGTTGGTTCTCTGTCCATTTTTGAATGAGTATTTGAAGACTGTTTTAAGAGTACTAGCGCAAATCTCAGGCCGATGGCTTTGCAGATGTGAGTGCGAAGAATTTCTCAGAGGAATGCATGTTGTTTTTAGAGCAATGTACCCAGCACATCGAGAGAGGAATGAGACACGTTTTGCCGGTTTCTGAGTGCAGGCCCATGCAAATAAGTGTGACAAAACATGAGAGCTGTGGTTTAGCGATTGCCGTGCTGCACCCCATGCATCAGGACAAGTTGCCCTTACATAGAGCAACCGTAAAATTCATGCACGCTTTGTAGAAACGGAAGCAGTTTGGACTTTATTATTTGTTTATTAATCGCAAAAAAACACAGAATTGCTGTGTTTTTCCTTAAATGTATGGGTTTCCTTAGGAAACTTGGACAAACACGAAGAACTGGAGAAGCTGGTGGCCAGGTTTCTGGGCGTGGAGGCTACCATGGCCTTTGGAATGGGCTTTGCGACCAACTCCATGAATATTCCAGCTCTCACCGGCAAGGTAAACACTTCTCTCTCTGCCTTTCTCTGACTCTCACATGCTCTGTCCTCTGTTATGTTTGTTGAAGTCTATCTGCTTTTCCTCAATACTTACTTTATACTTTCATCTCTCCTAGGGGTGTAACAGTACACAAAATTCACGGTTCGGTACAAACCTCGGCTCTGGGTTCACGGTTCAGTGCAGTTTCGGTACTGCAGCAAAAGCAGAATCTATTTTGAAATTAATTACTAAAACTGCAAACAGGAACACGGTTAGGAACAGTTGTAAACCAAAGGCAATGTGTCTGTCAATGTGTCCTTACATGGCTCAGGGAGACAAACTTGGATGATGATGATGATGTCTCAAATGAATACAAGCTCGGTATAACAGAAGCGACAGACAGTCTTGGTTTTGATCAATTGCTCTCTCCAGTGCTGGTGTAATTCACTGGGAGGGCAAAATGTTCCCAAACTACTGGTTATGACTGACAGTAACCAGCGTTAGCTGTGACCGGCTCATATCTACAATTAACTTAATGTTTTCCGTGTATAACATCCACTTGTGAATTTAGGTTCCGTTTATGTGAATAAATGGTTGTTCCTTTGTGTGTACGGATTTCAAAATATGACACATTACGCAAATTACCCTTCGCTCCTTGATCACAATCTCCTCCAAAGTTTCAGCATGGCTGTTAATAGGTGCGTTTGACATTAGAGTAATCAGCTGTGTCCTTATGGAGACCTCAGAGGTCTTTAAGCTACCCTTCTTATGGGACCAGGCTGTTCCCCAATGTTCCAACTCAGCAGGTCACTTTGACTCATCTAGCTGACCTCGACACTGTCAGGGCAGGTTGGTGGTAAAGGCCGAAATCTCAGCAGGAAATGTGTCGTAGAGTCTCGCGGTTTCACAACTTCAGCTTCCCATTTCGGTGCTGAATTGGAGGAAGGGAGGACTTTCCCGGGGATGGCCCTCAGTTCCTGTAAACATCATGTCATGTCGTGGTGATGGCGTCTGTATAACTTTCCAGAAGTAGTGGTGCTGTTGTTTACTGTGTGATTCCCTCTAGAGGGCGCTGTTGGGATGGTTTCCAGTGCTGGGTTAATGACAGGCTTTTGGTTCTGTCAGTGGATGGTAACGTAACCTCTGTGCTCCCCCTCCCCCCCAGGGCTGTCTGATCCTAAGTGATGAACTGAACCATGCCTCCCTGGTCCTGGGGGCCAGGCTGTCGGGCTCCACCATTCGTGTCTTCAAGCACAACAGTGAGCCCCCCTCCTCCGCTGTCACCCAACCCCAACATCCGCATGCCCCCCCCACCCCCCCGGTCTCCCGCTGCCTGCAGTCAAACAGACGCCCCCCGTCCACTCCCGAGGCCCCTTATGTAAACCAGAGTTGGGTTTATATTGCACACTGTAGACATGTTTTACGTGCCAGCTGTCATCAAAGGTCACGTGAAGACATGTAAATGGAGAGAACACTCCTAGTGTTCCCTGCCTGTCTTCTACATGAGTGGTTGGGCTGGATTCCACGCAGTGGTGTTAACAGCTAAATATAATGCGGGCTGTGTCCCTGATCTGATGGATGGGTTCTCCATATGCTCTAATACTGCTCACCGGTGAACACTCTGACTGACAGCTGATACATGATTAGGGTCAAGGGTGAAGTGGACACATGGGTCTTTAAACGCCCTGGAAAAGCAATGCAGACTCAGGCTCCAGGGGTGAGATGGTGCCAGGGGTCTGGGGCTGAAAGCAATCTCTCTCTCTCTCTCTGTTTCAGACATGCAGAGCCTGGAGAAACTGCTGCGGGATGCCATAGTCCACGGCCAGCCCAGAACCCACCGGCCGTGGAAGAAGATCCTCATCGTGGTGGAGGGCATCTACAGGTACTGCCATTTAGTGCTGCTTGTGCTGGGCAGCCATGGTGGGTCCATACATCAGGAAACGCACCAAGTCTTCATACAGCACATATTGTTAATTCTGGAAACGGGGACGCTGTGTCTCCATAAAGTACATGGAAATGATGCGCGCCTTCTCATCACTGGAGTTTCACTTAATGATGAATGTTCCTGCAACGCTTGTAGATGCTTTACTGCTATGGCTGACTATTCTGGTAGACATATGATTCCTGCTATGATGCTCTGATGCTCTGGTTTTAATGCTTACTTGGAGCAGTTGGATCAGGAAGCATATTTCTCTGGTGTCATGGAGATGGGGGGTGATTTATGTCTATAGAGGCCGCTGTGGATCTGGTTTTCTGACACTGGTTGGACCTCATTGATTAACCCATGTCAGCTGAATGTCCTGCAGTTTCTGTGGGTCCAGTCTTTGACCTTTTTGTAATGTACCATCCAGGCTGTCTGACCATCATATGTAACCCCGACTCCTTGTCACCACCAGCATGGAGGGCTCCATCGTACGTCTACCGGAAGTCATCGCCCTGAAGAAGAAGTACAAGGCCTACCTATACCTGGATGAAGCCCACAGCATCGGGGCCCTTGGCCCCCATGGGAGAGGTGTAATCGACTACTTTGGCCTGGATCCCCGTGATGTAGACATCTTGATGGGCACGTTTACCAAGAGCTTTGGAGCAGCTGGGGGCTACATCGGTGGGAAGAAGGTAAGAGGCGGGGAATGGGGAGGTGTGGCTGGGAAGATGGACTGTACCCAAAAGGTCAAAGGCCAGATCGAGAGTCATTAAAACTTTTGTAGGAAACTTTACAGACTTGTCAATCACAGAGTGTTCTCTTTGTCTTAGGTACATAACGCAAAAGTTATCTATATGTGTTAAGCTTGTGATTGTTATCACCAGTAACTGGTTCCAGCCCGTCCCTCTAGCCACAAACCTGCACATAGGATACACCAGATAAGGACAGAAGCTTGATGATCTCCCAGAGGCAGGAACTGGGCCTCCTTTCAGCTAACTCTTAATCTTAAAAAAAAAAAAAAAAAAATTCTATAGGCTACTATTACTTATCTAACACGTTTTTGTTTTGCCTAATGGCCCTTGATGTTTTACATAGAATAAAGGATCTGCCTCTATAGGCAGGATTCTGTGAATTTATTCAGCTAGCCAGAATGGCAGAAGGTAATCAGTAACAAACTAGTGAAATAATGAGTGAGTCACAGGACGATTGTGAGGATGGGATCATAAGTGATAAACTGAGAATAGGCTACCCCCTGTTGGCTGCCATTCCTATCCTGTGAGTAGCTAAATAAATAAAAATGTGTTAATATATATAATATTGTTTCCTTATCATTTTTCTCACTTAAGTGAGCAGTAGACAAAGTTACTGGTTTCAATTTTCACAGTCTGTTGCACATAACAGGCTTAGGCTGCTGTGCAGTGATGGGCTTGGCCTGTATTGGGTTTGGGCGATACCTAATACTTCATACCGTCATACCGCCCAGACATTTTCCAAAGAAACGCTATTCTGGTATCTTGGAATCTTGGTGACCAAGATTTCTCACAAGATTTCAAAATAGTTTTATACCTCATTCTCGTAATACTGGCCTGTGATAAAACTCTGCAGTTAAAATTGAAATTTCTTCAAATGATGACACTAATATATTATAAAAATGTGAATGTTTAAAGGATATCACAATCCTTATACTGAATTCTGAATATAATACTACTTTTGTCCGTGTAAGCAGACTGTCGCAGTCGGCACCTGTGTAAAGCCATGATATTCCACTAGCCCAGCAGAGTATCCGTTCCTTGCACATGAAACCTCGACATGCAAAAAGTACACTGAACCCAAAATCTGGGCTGCCCGCTAGTGGACTTCCCTGATAGCGCCTTAATGTCACTCACACTGCACGTGGTCCGTAATGGTGCACAGACAACTGAAATATGAATTGGGCTTTAAAGTCAAGGTCCCAGCTTTATGACATTCCCACCCACCCTGTGTCTCCAGGAGCTGATAGATTACCTCCGCACACACTCTCACAGTGCTGTTTACGCCACCTCAATGTCACCCCCAGTGGTGGAACAGATCATCACTTCTATGAAGTGCATCATGGGAGAAGATGGGACCACAGTGGGTAAGTCTGAAATATAGGCATGGGAGCTTGTTATTGGGACTTGATTACTGTGGGTGTCATGTACCGTGCCAGTGATTTCTGTAACCACTAGATGGCAGTAGAGACCTTCCAAGCTTTTTGGATCGCGAAGAATTTGTACCTGGTACCTTGTTGTGTGTTGTTTTTTTGTATTTCAGAAATATGACTATAATGAGTTTACTGAGTTTGTTACCCATCAGTAGTTAAAGTGAAGTTTTAACTACCCAGGTGGCCCCTTAAATAGCAGTCTGTTTTTCATTTAACTTAACTCATTCTGCAAAGTGTTCTTCCTTGCAGAAGTGTTATCAGACTGTTACCCATGAAACTTCTGCTATCTTTGTTGTACCCATAATACTTTCATATAGTTTCATGTAATATGATGCATCTAATATTTCCAGTCTCCATCTGACACCAGTCAGTGTAATCAAATCTGTATAATCCACAGGAAGTTCCAGTCTCATTTATTATATACATGGATAAGATATGAACCGCTAACAAATGCATGCTAAGCAAATAAGCATAACGATTGCTGTCAGCAGACGTTGCTTACAGGAATCCGGATTAGTGAGGGCTGTGTAAACATGTCTGAAAGTGTGTTAAACACCCACGATGCCTCAGCCTTGGCCTTCAGCTGAGGATCCATAAAGATCCCACCCCCCAAAAATACTCCTAGTCTCAGGTTTCAATAGATGGCCCTGCTTATCTGATAATGCCCCCCTTCCCATGAGCCGGAAGGGGATGGGGTGGAGACGGCTCTGTGGACCCTGAAGTTGAGGAACGACACCACTGTAGCTGGACTGGAATCCAGCACAGCCGCATGAGGTGGACGGTTGTTAAACCGTGCAAACGCTACGTGGGCTGGGCACAATTAAGCGACATCTAAGGAGAGGCAGGAAAAGGAATTAAATCAGAGCCACTCTGCCGGAGTTAGTGACAGCTGAGGGCAGCTCTGTCCCTGCTGCGTCCTCGTCCTTGTCTCCAGCTGCGCACCTCTCAGTTCTGCTGTAAGTGAAGCGCGTTTTACAAGGGTGGAATTGCAGGCTCTGCGGGGATTTAAAACCACAGCCAGCTTGCTAGTTCCTTAACCACCACGCCCCCTCTACAGCCTCAGTCTCTACGGGGGACTGCACTCTCTGATTCTGCCTTTGTGATATCCAGTTTCAGAGCAGCCTGCCCCACGGGATGGGTATGTCGATCAAACAAAAGGACGCTGTGTAGCTGATGAGTTGTTTTGGACCATGCGCTGGGGTATTTCGCCGTGCTGTATCCACTCGCACTTCACACATGCACTGACTGGGCCGATGTGGGCAGCTGCAGCCCTCCGCAAGCTCGCAGAGGGGCACCGCCAGGGGCCAGCAGGGCCTTTTTGCCATGAGTGGTGGCCATGTTGACCCATGGGGCCTAGGGAGAGTGGCCGTCTTCAGCCTAGGTCCTTCCTCCCATAGCAGGGAAGGCTTTTAGTGTGTGGGAGATGGGACATGGATGATGCTCCCCACCCCCCTATCTAACTGTTTGCAAGCAAACCACATCTTGTTTAACGAATGCGGTGCTAATTGTCTATGAAGTGCATTGTGGGTCGGCAGTGAGAACTGGGACAGGCGCAGCAGAGCGGGGCCACCAGGGGTCACCTTGTTAAAAAGAGGCCTTTGGGGGGAGGGGTGCCATGGAGTGTGACGTGGGGGTCACAGGGGAGAGCGATTTCCTGTTTATCTCCCCCAGGGGTCCAACACCTTCCCTGACCCACTTTAGGGCTGGGGGTCTCAGGGGAGCCCCTTCTGAGAAGACCCCCCCCCCAGCTGTCAGAGGTGTCTGCAGCAGGAACAGTGTCACTGTGATTGAAGCGAGCAAGCTGGTGGGGGGTTAGCCATTGCGATTCTTGAAAATAAATGTGCATTGCTTCAGGAGAAATTAGGGGAGTTGTATTTGTATATAAAATGTGTCAGTGACTACTCCTCTTATTGAATGAACCATCGTTTTAGAGGTTTGAGCTGCTGGTGGCCCCCTCCCTGGGCTGGGTTATTTTAGCAACACCATTGGCACTGGTTCTGGATCTGATTGTTGTTAAGCAGATTACAGGTATGTGCTCAGAGGTAGAGGCACTAAGGCTCTCATGAGGTGAGCACAGTGCTCGCCACGGTGACCGCGAGTGACAAACCAATTCCCCGTTGGCACTTTCAATGCCTCCTCTTTACGTTTAAATAGAGTACGGTGTTGTCAGTACTAATTAGTGTGATTGCACGTACCACTCAGAACAAACAAACGCACAGTGCAGAATCTTGGAGCATGTCGTTTTCCCCACGCTCTATAAACGTGCCTCAGGGCTGCAGCTATAAGTGGAGCAGAAGAAATAGTCACTGAGAGGGAAGCTCGCGGCTGGCGGGAATCAGGGCTGGGTGTGCGTGTTGACGCGGGTCATGTGCGGCTGCTCTGGCGCGGGCTGCCCACCGAGATTCTTTACGACTGCTTTGAACATGCGTCAGAAAGGCGGCAGGGGGGAGGGACGCTCAGGAGCCCAGAAGATGAATTGTGGCCTCAGCTGTGTGACTGCCAGTCGTACTTCCTGTCCTCCTGCACGAGTTCACTCGTACGTGGCCCCCACCCCCTAGGCCCTCACCCCTTATTTACCTTGCTCGGGACCCCAGAACGCGGCCCTTTGTAATCATCTCCCGCTAGATTAGAAGGAAGTGGGTAGAGCCGTCCGCTTGAAAGGGATATGCCGGCCCCACATCTGGAAGCTCTTTCCTTGTCTCTCTTTCTCAATCTTCACCCAGTGCCGGTGTCTGGAAGGCGTTAAGAGTGTGTATTGTGAAACTGACTGTTGAGAGTGTGACCCTGCACCCCAACCCCCACCCCTCACCCCCCAGCCGAGTTTTGCTTTGGAGAGCACCCTTTCAGGACCCATCAGAACTTGAACAGACCCCTAAGTTCCTCCCCACCCCGCCAAAGATTTTTATTGCTTTCAGATGCACATCAGGGATTTTAATCGGTTTGCCCTCAAAGGGGATCAGTGTTTTTGCGTATAAGCTCGACGCTGGAGAACTGGACAGTAAGTGACGTTGCAGGCTTTAGCCCGCTGGAGAGACATACAGGAAGTGATGTTGCGGGGCCTCACCCGCTGGAGAACCGGACAGACAGCAGATGTGGGTAGGGCCAGGTTTCAGGGCCCAGAACAATTTACAAGTATTGAAGTATCTTATTATTCAATTTTGTAAGATACATTTTATATAAATTATATTTTTTTCCAATTGCAGATTTTTATTTTTTTTTTAATTCTTTAAGCGTAGATTATTTTCCCACAATGTGGTTAATACAGTTATATTGTGAGCGATTTTAAAGTTATGGTTGTTACTGATTTATTCACTTGGTTTTAAAATGAACCCCTAACCTTGATAGCCCTTATTCTGAGGTCATTTTCTATCTCGGATCATTTTGTTTTGCTTCCCTTTTGACCTGTAGCATCCTCACTGGAACACGCCAGGGCAGGACATGTGTGTGTGTGTGTGTGCGTGCGTGTGTGTGCGTGAGAGTCGTGCCCTCTCACTCGAGGCCTGGGCCTCTGTGACCTTGCTGCGCCCGCATCTGTGCTGTGACACGTAGATGCCCCATCATCCGGATGTCAGTGCCTGGTAACCAGGCCGATGTGGAAGCGCTTGGGCAGCAAGGGGCTGGAGGCCCCTTTGATCCAATTCTCCGGAGCGCGGGGAATGTTAAACAAGTGAAAACGGGCCCTTGGAAGAACTCTGAGCGGATCACTCTGCAGCCGGCTGAATTCCTTCATCCACACGAAGGCTACGCGAATATTATTGCAGGCGTGTTGTTGTACAACCCTTTGAAAGCACATGTCGTTATGGTGTTTTGTGTTTCTTGGCTTTAGGTCGTCTTAGTAATTTCTGTCTATCTGCTTATTTATTTATTTATCTATGTATTTGCCGACCAGTTCCTTCAGTGAGGAATGTGAAAGGGCGTTTTACACATAGCAGCTAATATATAGCCTTTCTTGAATGTGCAAAGAGTGGCATTGTGGGAATGCTGTGGAGCCTGGCGACGGCTATAGGGATGTTATAATGAAAAACAGAGGGGAATCAGGAGAAAAGGCGGCCTTGGAATGAATTCCAAATGTGTAAACGTCCTGTTGAAAATAGGTGCACAAATGTTTGTGGACGGTTTTGATGACGTTTCCTGTGCTGAAGTCGAGCAGTTTCCTTTTTATTTGTTCATGCTAATGTTACCTGTGGACAGCTAAAACTTGATTTTGAACCCACTCGCGGCAAACCATAATGTGTGTGCCTGAATGCCAACGGCCATAATCGGCGCCCCCACCCCCCATTCCTATTTCCACTGTGCCCCGAGGTGGTGTAAATGAAGCCTAACCCCGGTAGCAAGCGGCCACATGGGTGCTGACATCTCTGGCCTCTTTCCGCAGGCAGAGAGCGCATCCAACAACTCGCTGACAACACAACGTACTTCCGCAGGAAGCTCCGGGAGAGGGGTTTCATAATCTACGGGAATAACGACTCGCCTGTCATCCCCGTTATGCTCTACATGCCGGCCAAGATCGGGTAGGTGGAGACCAGGGGGTGACCCCTCCCCGCAGGCTTATACGGTGTTTAATCCGCAAACCCCAAACAGGTCCCTCTGGACACTGTACTGGGAATGTGCTGATGTGTGAATTTTGAAGGGTTTGTTTCTCCTAGTTCGGTTGTGGGAAACTGGGGCTCTCTTAGCAGGAGTAAGGTCCTGGACTGGGAAGTACGGATGGAGGAATGTTACAACACATTATGTAATAATTTGACAGTGTTATTGAAGACATCCATCTTGGTTGTTTTTTGCATAATGCACAGTATTACATTTTTATCATTAAAAAGTGCAACTCTGGCATTTTTGTAATTACCACCACCATATGTAATAATTTATTACAAAAATCAGGGAAATGTATTACATATTTACATATTGCTTTCAAGCTGTCTCTTACAAAATGCGGCAGATTATCACAAAATGTGGGTACTGTTACATAATCAAGTGAAAATTTGTTACATTGTCGAGTTATGTAATAACGCCACATTATGTAATGATACATAAGGGATGGATGGAGGGATGGATGGATGGATGGATTGATTTTGAAGGTCATTGGAGAGAATATTAAGTAGAGACAGACTGAAGCGGAGAGGCTGAATTAAGGCTGGATTGTACAAAGTTGAAGATCTGCCTCTCCCCCCAACCAAGGTCCCCTAAGCCAAATCCAATAATAAGATGCTTATTGTCTAGATTTTCAGCTTCTTACCCCCGCCCCCCACATGCTTCCCCTGTCCAAAGTGATTGGAGCAAAGGGCCTGTAGCCCTCTCTCACTGATCACTCAATCTCTCCCTGCAGGGCCTTCAGCCGCGAGATGCTGAAGAGAAACATTGGCGTGGTGGTGGTGGGATTCCCAGCCACACCCATAATCGAATCCCGGGCGCGCTTCTGCGTGTCCGCTGCCCACACGCGCGAGATGCTGGACGTGGTGAGTTGGCTTGCTTGAGCTTACTTATCCACGACAACATTCCTTTCCCGGTACCTTGCTTATTGCTTGGCATTATGAAGTCTAGGCTCTGAGCTGTGATCAGGTGCTGTTATTTTGCCCCAGATTTGCACTTTATCAGGTCAAACTCTGCTTTTTCTGTGATTTACTGACATTTCAGCAGAATTTCCTTCGCAACCCTTTAAGTTAATGCCTGGTGCCATTATATTTTAACAACATTTCTTGTTTTATTATACCCTGTTTACTCGGTTAGTTTTAACCTTTTAATTGTACAAATCATATAAATGTATATTCCATTGGTAAGGTGAACTTAAGACAAATGTGGCTTTTTCCATTATTTGATAAACAGGCACTTTATGTTGAAGCTGCGTAAGGTCTTTCATAGTGATTCATGTCCATGTGTATTTATAACCATAGGGTCTGTTCCATCAAAGTTCTATTTCTGAAAATATCGGAGATCTACATCTGCACTGTGGAGACTGGGCGGGTCGTGTACGGCCTGAATATATTTACAGTGTTCCACCCGAGTTTACGTAGCAAAGGCTTCAGAGTTCTGCCATTTTGGCAGGAGATCAAAGGGGCTCTAATCAGGCTCCTCCAAGGATGTTCGTTTCTACAGTGCCACACTGCCCTCCAGCCACGCTCCGTTCCTCCATAGGGTCACTGTTGGAACGCGGTCGTCTTTGTTGTACCTGGGAGGTCTCGTACATATGGCTCCCTCCATGACCTCTCTTCCACACATCATTTCATGAAACGGTCTATGCTTCAAGGAACCGGATCAGAACAAAAGGCCAATTGCTCGCACATGGTTTGCGGCCTTGCTGAGCACATAGGTGTCAGTTGCTGTCCCACGTAGTCTGCCTCCCTGGTGCTGCATGAGGACCTTCACGTCATCGCCATTTCTGTTTGCCTGGGGCCACATGGGTTTGGCCTTTTTTGATGTCATCAAACCATAGACTCTAAATGATGCTTGTTGTACATCTATTCGTTCTTAGACCTACACGTTAGCCACACATTCAGTGGTTGTGTGTGTCAAAGTCAGGGGTCCAATCGCATCTCCGCTAAGCTATTTTGCGGATGTCAATTAGCTTCACGTACGCCGTGCATATGCATGTTTTGCTCCACGCTGGTTTGATCTGTGCATAACCCCAGGATTCCACTCTCGTAGGCGCTGAGCGTGATCAGCGAAGTTGGGGACCTTCTGCATTTGAAGTACTCCAGACACAGGGCCCTGCCAGCAGCAGACTGGTCCTCAGACGACACCTCATACGACGGGATTGAAAACTGAGCTCCTTCCCCTTTGAAAGTGGGCATGGGACGTTTCCCTGCAGTGCCCAGGAGGAATGGGAATGATGTAGAACCACTCACTGTTTTATAACACACACACACACACACACGCGCACAGACACGCACAGACACGCACAGATACACACACCCCGCTTGTAAGTGTGAGGCAGGGACAACAGAACTCTGTTTTATCCTTCTCATTTTATAGTCATGGGGATCCATTTTCTTAACTTATTGTGCCCTTTGGAAGCCACATGAATGACCTTGTTAATGACCACAAGTTAAAATTCACCTATTTGTCACTTTCACGGTTTTCTGTGCAATTGTAACACCTTGAAACCTCTTTGGCTTAAAAAAATACAAAACTAGAATTATGAAATCCAGTTGAATATAACTGTTTTTGCAAATGCACAGCATCAGTACACAGATAAAAATAACACTGTTAAAATAGTTGAAAGAATGTTTCCCAGAAAACCCTTTTTCCATGTTTTGTTTTGGGTTTTCCCATTCATACTTCTCAATCACCATGATTTAAACCTTTTTTTTAATCTTTGTGTTTGTCATGCTGCCACTTAACTTGCCAGTCAAAATGTTGGTCTAGTCAAACTATTTTCCAGCGTTGGGGTTATCAAACAGAGCGTGACTTCAAGATAGGCTTAGAAGGGCCGTTCCTGACTAGGATTTGTGCATAACCATGCATGACTATCAGAGAGGCCTTCAGTATGTTCTAAAACTATGGTCAGTGTAATTAGATGACTTTTCTGGCCCTAATAAGGTCTAAGTGCAATCTCTATGATCAACACAACAGTTTTCTCTTTGGTCACACAGTGCTTTCTTTGTGTTAATGTCACAGATCGTTATTTTTTTTAATTTGCCTTTTCCCCTTTTCACTTGCACTCAGAAGACAGCAGATGCATATCTGCACCATTGCCCTTACCAAAAAGCCGTACTTTATTAATATTGTCTGCCTCATTAATTGAAGGAATGTATATCAATTAGCATTGATATTCCATCTGCTTTTTTGTGATTGTATTTTACCCATAGATAATGCTTCTGTACATAACTATTTATTGTTGTTCCTTTATTCGTTCTTCTGTGTTTTTTTTTTCTTTTCTTTTATCCTTCCGGACGAAAAACGTCTCAGAGGCAGCTCCTGATTACTTTTGAAAACCGGCTGCATGTCGAGGCAGTGCATGACCTCAGTGGACAGTGCAAGTACTACTGACAAGTGTCATTTCGGCGTTTGCGCTTCTTAAAAATAAAATGCATGTGTGATGTAGTTACAGACGCCGCTGAGTCACTGTAACACGGTGCTGAAAAACCAAGTCCCGCTCATCACCGTTTCTGCAATCCGTCTTAATACCTGACACCCGAATGCATTCCGTGATTAGCTTCTTTATCGCCACTTTCAAAGTACAAGTCCTCGATTTTCTGATTTTGTAAAGTAGACCTGTTGAAGCGTCCATCGCATCTAATTGTAAAGTGTGTCTGTAGTTACAAGAGAAACCACCAGAAAGTTTATAAATCTGTATATCATATATAATATATAGGATATATACGTATATAATATGCTACAATTTTAAATTCAAACCTTGCAGAGGATCTAAAATAAACTGAAAAAGTTATATCTAAACATTAAGATATATTACATATGAATGATACTAGTCATTCCATTCTCTCCCCTCTTCACTTGCTCTGTGTTATTTTTTTAAAGGCTGTTCTGGGTTTTGTGTAAATGATTTTTAATTATTATTATTTCGTTTTTACGTATATTTACGCTCAGACAAATACCACGCTGATGACACATTCAACACGACCATGTTCAAACAGTGAACACAGGCGAAGCCCTGCAGTATGACTTGAGGTGTGGTTATTGGACTGAAATATACCTGTATTTCTTCTAATATTACAATGGAATTGCTACCAGTAATGCAAACGAAGGGCATGCTTTTTGTGGAAAAAGTATGCACTGGTTAATCCATTGTTTGTAATGTTCCAATTCCAAGAAAATAAATAATGACCAAAATCTATGCGCAAGTCCGTCTTTCCTTCTGGATCATTGAGCCATATCAAAACGAGTTCCGAAGCTGTATATTCAATTAAAAGCAAATGGGAGGGCAGTATTGCATAGGAGAATAATTTCATATAATTGTTTACTACATACGCAATTATTATGTAAAGAAATCTCACCAAGAAAATAATGCTTTGGTTATCTGCATTCTTGTCAAGGTCAGTGTAGCAGTCGGGGGCCTATAATGTGTAAGAAATGAATGGGGGTTATGTAATAAGTTTTTAGAAATGTTTTTCTTTATGCATTAGTTTGACATACTTAGTTTTTATCTCTTCCTCAAATAGATGTCTCCTAGTTGTTGACCTGCAAGATTAGATGTATTTACATTAACAAACATCTGGAATACTTTGTATCAGAAAACTTTTTTTGCTTATTATATGTTTGTGTAATATATTTTTACCTTTCGAGTTTTAAATACAAGACGTTCGTACAAATGTGTAGCGAGTTGTGGTTATAATTAACCACTAAAACGCGTTTTGCAATCGTTTTTTTTTTTTTTTCTCATCAAGCAATCAACGGAAGTCAATTTAACGAAATAAAGAGTAAAATGTTATTTTTAAAGCCTAAACTAAGCGAAATTCCTTGATGCATATTTTCCATGATAAGTTCAAACGCACATGAGCAGAGATTCATTCACCGGGTACTTTCGGGATCCTTTGGCACTTTGTCTTAAGGATTGTCAGCAAACCTTCAGCTCGCACTCATCTCACTGCCCTTCTATCGCCCTTATGTTTATTGCACTTTAATTGTCATCATTTCCACTCTTCCCTCCACAGCCTTTAGTCCGCTAGGGCTTTTCATTCATCCTTAATTGAGCCGCAACACGATCTCCGGGTCCCCTCCTTCCTAACGTCACTGGGATAGGGGCCGATGAGGTTCTGCGCTGCCGGGTCAAACTGCAAACCGTGGCGGGGACCCCGGTGAGGCACGGACAACTCGCACTGCAGCAGGACGCTATCCGGAACCAACCTGGAGAACTGGATTCAAGTTGGATACAACAGAAGTAGTGAAATACGATCCCTGGAGCACGCGGACTTAAAATGTCTCAAGCGGAGCTGGAGCCAGTCCGCGAGTTACTTGCAGTGAACTTGCAGTGGCGCGGACATTAAAGTCTGCGTGTGCGACGCGCAGGCTGTTTGGAGGCAGATCCGCGAGGAGCCACTGCATCTCCGGACACGCGCGTATCTCCCACGTTCACGGGGACTGTTGCACCGGTGCGAAAGAGGGGAGCTGGTCGCGAAAGAAAGCACGTTGCCTGTCGGAGCGAACTTTTAAGGGGGCTTTGGTGTAGGGCTCGTGGGACAGTGATGGGAGAGAAGCATGTTCTGGGCGTGCAGAAGTAAAGGGACATGATGAGAGAGTTAAGACGCTCCCTTTGATCACTACCACCTAAAAAAAACAAGTTAGTACGACTGTTGAAAGACTTGTTGATGGACCTGTGGCGTGTTAGTGCTTCATAATCTTTAAGAACAAGGAACTGAACATCCCCATTTGACGCATCACGAACCGCGGGGAGGTTCTGCAAACGTGCTCAGAAACTTCGTATCAATAAAGTAAAGATTTCCCGGGCCCAAATCGCTGGATGTGGACTTGAATACCAAACCACTTGGCACTATTTAAAACAAAATCCAAATCTCTTACTGACAGTGACTTTGTTTTTTTTTCTAAGAGAAATAAGCTAAGTTAGAGGAAAGATGTTGGTACGATTGGCGGTGCCAGTGGCAATTTTCCTCAGCTTAGTCGAAAGCTTTCCCACGAAGAAAGCTCAGAACAGCCCGGTGGTCAGAGCCGGTGCCATCGTGGAGGTAAGCCTGACTTTATTGAAGTGCGGGGAGTTTTTTGATGCACGTAACACTCGGGCGTACGTTCTGTGTAGATCTGATCGGAAATTTTGTAGCTGGATGCAAGTTAAATGGAATAAATTAAAAGTAACGCAGCAGCTCACAGTGGCTTTGCAGTTAAGGGGATAGAGGTTGCATCTGATTTTTACTTTTGTGATAAAGAAGCGCTATGTTGTTTAGTAGCTGTAATGCATTGTTTGGTTACCCCTTTCCCAGAAGTTTCCCAGTAGGTAATTGTCCGGTTTTCTTCCTGACTTGTCGGTGCTGTACACTGTCCATACTGTACCATTACGGCTGCTCAGCCAAGTGTATGTAATGTCATGGCCAAGGGCTGGATTCACCATTCATTAAGCGGACTGGGACAGTCACTAATGACACAGTAATGATTAGTTATTGAGATTCTCTATGCTTGTAATGAATAGAAACTATTTAGTAGCTGTGTAGCATCCCTCCAAACTGCTGAACACGAAACAGTTTCTCCCCTGAGTCTGATATCGTGGGCTGTAACAGGGTTAGCGCGACTTTTTCTGGGTATATCTGGAGATGCACGGTTAAACATGGGAGTTCAAGATCCACCCAACAATGTGCACGTACAGCCCAAACTAGCCGTAATTTGCATACCGAATAAACGTATAGCAATATAGGAGTAAACTGCCACGTTTTGGTGAAATTTAATTTGGTTTTGCAACTTTGTAAAAGTTGGGGTACCACTTAAGGTTTAGCATCTGCTCAGGATAGTTTAAAGCATGAGTTTTCCAGGAAACATTAGTCATAATGTGTGCTGTGAATAGATAGGAAAATGCGTAAATTACGAAATGACTGAATAGTGTATGCCCAGGCGGGCAGTGGCGGTGATTGTGTATCCGGAGGTGCTGCAGGTATCTTCTGTAGGAAAATTAACCTGTATGAAACCAATGAATGAAAGACATCATCCCAAGAAAGATAGAACATATCTATCTATCTATCTATCCATCTATCTATCAACGTTGCCAAAGTTACTGAACCTCAATGTCTTTATCATAAATCGAATTATGGTTGACATTTTGATAAAAAAAAAAATAAATCTTTACAATTATCTGATATGACAGGAACTACTAAATCAATAAAATCAATTTCTCTCAGATGGAAACCCCCCGACAAGTGTGAGTACCTTTGGTCAGTTCCATCACATCCTGGTTCTTCTAGGTGGAACCAGACTGGCTTGCTCTCTGAGAGGAGGAGTTGTCCAGAACATGGAAGGGTCTTACACGTCTTCCAACAGGCTTATTTGATCTTTTATTCTTTGCAAAAGTATCTTGACACTGATCGATCTCAGCAAGGATGAGACTCTGTCAGGACTTTCTCTATTCTGTAAGATGCTGTGAGATGAGGATTACGAGATGGAATGCCATGCACAAGGCTCTCTGACTGCTAGCCTGTTGATGTCTCTTTACTCTGCTAAAGAGCTCATTTTAATGCCCTGCATTTTTGTATCAAGGCCGAACGGCTTTGATCTTGCAATAAATTTAAACTGTGCTGCAACGTGCAGAGCTGGAGAAACAGACGGGACCCAGACCTGTTTGAAGTAGACGGGGTACCATCCATCAGTAAATTAAGGACGGGGAAGAGATTTGGGCTGAGTGTACTAGATCTTTCATGGGCCCCAACAATGTAAAGAAGTATGTGTGTGTCTGTGGTTTGTAAGCTATGTAAAATGTTTTGTCATCCAAGGTTTGCAATGATAAGTATAAAATCTTTTTATGATCAGTGTGATCAAAAAAAGTCACATGCATCCATATTTCTCTGGGTATCCTTAACTAGAAAACGCAACGAAAGTGCATTAAGTTGCCAGAAGTGTCCTTATATAGCTTGGGTATATTCATTTTTTCTATGGCTAACACTTTTAATTGTGTAATCATGTGTTTTACTACCATATGTCTAAAGCAGAATGCTGCCATATCTTATTAGTCTTTCAATAAAGAATTTACTTGACAATGCTCATTATTTCTAAAGGTGCATTAGTTGCTTGGATGGTGTGCTGTATGAGCACCCCCCCACAGGTGTGTTGGTGAGAGATGCATATATGGCAATTCTTGATAGAACATTGACTCCCATTCATGCATCTATCTCTTTAGCAGACATGAACGCCATAGATAAAGACTTGAAAGTTATTTTACTGCATACATACACCTTCTTGAGCATGGTGTCATTTTTCTAGTCCACCGCCTTATTCCACGACACCCCGAACCTGCCACTTTCTTCACACGCTGCATGTCACAGAGCACTGCACAAGCAGCCAGCTTAGTTTGTAGCAGAATGACATACCTACTGGTCTGTAGGGGGCACTGGTGTGGCAGACTAACAAACAGCCTGAGCTGTCCTAATCCCCCCCCCCCCCCCATGGTTATGGCCTTACTAGTGGTATGAAGAAGCTAGAGCTTAATTTGTGAAGGTGTTAATTTCCCTGCATCATGGTCAGTTGTCTGTTTTTTATTACCAGTCTGTACCACCCTGAGGGTCAGCCTGACCTTACATCCCAAAACCTTTGCCTTAACGTTCTTTCTTCCCCCAAAATGCAGAAAGAGAGTGTTATTTGTGGTTAGGTTTTTTTATTCTAGATTTTATCTCTCCTAAACTGCTTGCAATATGATAGTTTTAATCTGTATCCGCCCAGAGCCACAAGCTCACCACAGGCTGTCAGAATTCATCTTGAATCCGGTCAAATTAAATTACCAAGCACCACAAAAAGTATTCGGATAGATAAACAAGTAAATAAAATGCAACCTCTGAGCAAGAGAAACCACATGTGTGTTGAAGGGCCCATCTAAGTGATGGTATCTAAGATTTCACATACTGTACACCCAGCTTTTGTGCCTCTGAGAAATGCTAATGAATATTCTGCCAGACGGGAAGACGTATGGTTCTTTTCACGCTGAAAAATGTTGACCTGTGCGTGTTACATATGAATGAACGTTCAGTGTGCTGCTGCCCGGTGTCGATATTTAGCCTCTGTAATGTAATGCTTCGTGACACAAGTTTCACATACGGTTTGAAATATCGTGCAGGCGTTGTAGCCTAATGTCTCGACAGGTTAGGCAGCTCGGCTCAGTCCTCTGATCCCCTATAGTCAGTTTAAGTAAAGGCAGAGGGACCCTACCTGGTAATTGAGACATGCATATTCACCTGATGTTCACATCTAGTTTAAATGCGTAAATATGATTCTGCAATGTGGATTGCAGATGCTTAACTAAAATATTTTAGTCCCAAGACATCAAAGGCATTATTCAGAATTTAAACGTTAGAGCAGTATTAATTTATGGTTAAATATTTGCTAAGAGATTAATTAATCAGTGATCTTTTATAAAAATATGCGCACTCCTTCACCAGCGATGACTACATACAGATTTCCCTTTGCATAATGAAAGGAATCTTTGGATGACCAGATTCATTTTTTTGAGCTATTGGCAGCATAGTACACTAAGAGTTTACATAATGTAAAAGGAAATGAGTCGCTCTGACTGGAAGATCTAGGCTGTATTGTTGTGCAACCCTAAATACTGCCAATGAAATATTTACTGTATGTAATACTGAAACCAGTTGAATAGCATGGAATTGCTTTCATGGGGACTATGGGTAGGGTGTTTCTCATTCGAGTGCACGATGGATGTCAGGGCTGAATGTGTGCCATGCAAGTCAGGCCTCAGGTCCTACATACCTGTATTTGCTAGTGTCTGTTCGTCGATCCATCCTTCCATCCATCCATTCATCATCCAACTGTTTATCCTTGTCAGGGTTAGGGTGGTGCCTGAAGCCTTACTGTTTGGTGTCGTCCTTTGTTTTCAGTTTGTAAATACAGCATCGAGAGAAGATGTCCACCTTGGTACAGAGGTGGTTCTGTCCCAAACGTTGCAGGATCCTACAGTCAGCAGTGTTCCACTGAAAAAGACGGTCTTTCTTATGATGCGAAGCCTTGCAATTATTGTTGCAAGACTGTTTCTCTATCATAAAACTCAAACAATATAGTTTGTTGTATCCGGTGCCCTGTTCACAATGCCGTAATGCCCCAGTGAGCCGATGGAAATCAGAGCCGTGTTTGAAGGCCTCACTCCTTGGGGTGAGACGTCACAGGAGCAGCCAACGTAAGACATACAGGCTGGATCCACATGACTGCCTTTGATTGGAGCCTCTGCTGTGAGGGGAAAGCGACAACAGGGGAAGGAGACAGATTCAAATTATATGCTTCAATAGCATTCAATGTTCAATATCCGGGCTTGGTAGACAGAGGAGTGGGGGTGGGGTTCAAATCCCGATGCAGAAATGTATAGGGAAGGGGCACAGGACAACATGGTAAACACCCCCTGGGGAGCTGGTTTGATTTTAGAGTGTGAGGAGACACTAGCTTCTCCAGCACAGCCTTGACATCCGTTTTTTCCGTAACTGCTTATTCAAAGCAGGGCTGCAGCGAGCTTGGAGCTTCCGACATAATATAACAATGATAAATAACGTTAATGCCACTTTTCATACTCAAACTTTACATGTAAAATATTAAGTCTGCCAACCATAAGTAATAATAATTTTTAGGAAAAAAGCTTAAATGGTTGATACCATTGGTTTGTCAACAATGCAGTAATCAAAAGAACAAAGATCAGGTTCCAACTGTAACACAACCCATGGCTGAGCTATAGTACAATAAAAAGAATGCAAACCATCTGAGTTCAGACCTGGCCTTTGTTATTTTGAAGAAAACAATAACTGGAATTAGTCACAATAAAACAAAGAGTAAAATATCAATTAAAATAAATGATGCAATTAGAGCAACTCAAACGAAAGGGCGCTGAAACTGCTCCTGTACGATTTTTGTACATGAAAACTGTGAGTAAGGTTTTAAACGCATCTCTCAGCCCCTCCTCACTTGATAATCCATCGATTCATAGCCCCCCCAATCCATCTGAATTCAGTGATGTACAGTTGAGAAGGCAGGGTCAACCAGTCCCTGGAGCAATAATGTATTAAGGGCCATTCTCAAGGGCCCCATGGTGAAGTCACTCTGCTGACCGCGGGATTTGAACCGATTAGCCTTCCATTTAAGAGTATGGAGTCACAAGCCACAGAAGCCACACACAGCTCCCACGAGAGAATTTGTGGAAATGCTTAACTACTCGCTATGTGCAGGTCTACGTGCGAGCTCTGACGTTAGCAAGCATGTGTCCTGCAAATCCAGCAGAGAATTTTATAAGCTGCTTCATAGCAAAGTTATTACCATCAGCGGCCCAAATAAGAGCTTCACTAGCTAATGCCTAATAACAAAACTGGCCTGGATTAATTTATCTTCCGTTATGTTTGTCTGTCTGTCTGTCTTCTGTTGTTCTCATCAGGCACAAGCCCAGGCACCATCTGTCGATGTCCTCCAGGACCTGGAGGCCGTGCAAGAGCACAATCAGGTAAGGACCATCCCGTTCAACCACAAGAGGAGATGGTCTCCACACCTACCCAAGCCTGAGCCCGAAGAAGAGACGAAGCCCTTCATCCTGGATCTGAAGAATTTCCCAGATCTCGCGAATATGGACCTCAGTTCCCAGAATCCCAACATTCAGGTAGGAATTAAAATGGATAGCTGAGTTAATGGCAGAGTCTGAACATGGATTTTTCATCTAAACAAGTGCAATCTGCAAATTGCAAATATTTATCATATTTCATTTTTCCTGGAGCACCTGCAACAGACTCTGTGAGAGTTATGGATGGATGTTTTCCCAATATTACCATCATTCATTTATCATTAATCTAACGGGAACCTTTACACCTTGAATTCTCAGTATTGCTGTTCTAAGATGTTTCCTGGCATACAATTTCCAAATAATGTTTTACTGTCCTGTTGGGTTTCTAAAAATGGAATAGTCTGCATTCCTTTAATTCATTCTGTTGATTTGAATGGTATCCAAACATTGACTTTTTATGAGAGCTGCCCACTTGTTAAAAACCAGTAAAACATAGTAAAAGGAAAAAGGTGGCCTGGATCACTGATATTTCAGTTTGCTCTCGCCTGTATGTGTGTTTTTTTTTCTGTGACTCATGGAGTCGGAAAGAGATATGCGAAAACCTCAGAATTTCTGTGAACCTGTTTCCGTACTTAAACGAACGGCTAATAGAAGTATCATTATTATCATCACTATAATAATGTGGTGTCAAAGGGAGCCAGAAGAGTACAGTGAATAAATAGGCCATCTGCGTGCTATTTGTGGGAGCAGATCTCCCCAGCTCGGGTCTAACGGGGCATGTTTAAGCGTAACTGCTTGTGTTTAGCACCATGGCCATGTGAGTTATGGATTATTAAAGTGTGTGTATAATGTTCTGTGGAACCTGCACCAGGCAGGGGTCATTGCACAAAGAGGAACGGATCCAGAACTTTTCTTTACCCAGCAAAGAACACTTCTGAGTGTTTTCGACTCTCCTGCTTCCCACATCACTCTGCTATCTAGGGATCGCTCCTGGGAATCAGCTGTGACAAAATACATGCACACATTTACACACACACAGACTTCCAGTTTGTAAACACCGTGCTCTCACCCCACTAATGGCTTGTTGTTTGTGCAGTTGCATTCCCTCTGATAGGCGTCGAGCTGTTGACCGTCAGTGGGACTCCTGCAAACCATACCTTTGTTTTTACGTGGTGGTGAACATCCAGCGACAGGATGCCGCTCGCCGAAGAACGCAGACAGCTTGCCCCACACTCCTGCGGGGAGTGGGAGAAGCGAGAGCTTTGTGTTTGCTTCCCTTGGATTTGTAAACAGTTGTAACTGCCATCAGATTTCCATGCCGCGGGGGAAAATAAACAGGCTCCTTTCTGAGCATCTCGATGGCATCGCTGCTGCCTGTTATCTGCGGGTCGGCGAGGCGTGTTGGGCCGTGCCAGCCGCGGGTCGCCCGAGAAAGTAGTTTACAGAGCAGACCTGCAGTGGATCCAGCCCCCACATCTCCACTGTCCACAGACTCAGATAGGCCATCTTGCAGGCTCCAGACTTTCTCAGATACAGCAGGGAAGTAGAAGTCTTCTATCTCGTGTGGGAAATTCAGCAGGGTTTCCCAATACCCAGCATGCCGTGCTGTTTTTCTGCTTTCATGCATCAAATATGGTGAGAAATGTCTTTCCCTGGCTGCGAACTCGGTGCTCTCACTTATTGTTATTGATCCTTTTTCCCAAGGAAGTAGATGTTTTAATAAGGCGATCAAAGGTTGGGATAGTGATCGCTAAAAGTACTCCCTGCAGGCTTGAGTTCTGGCAGAGTCGGATAAACACTTAGTAATATCGCGTCAGTATTTTCGGGTTTTACAGCAATTGGTTTGATTCCAGTAGTGGCATGCAATGGTAAGAGCCAATCACATTGTCTTGGTTCCATCTGGTAGAAGGACCATTAAGGTTCTTGAGCAGTTCATTTATGCAGACACGTAACAGCATAATGACTGTACAGTGTAATGGTGCAATAGGGATGTTATTTACTGTCATTTATTCAGAATAACTCTTAGCTGAAGCTGAACTTCTCTGCTCTGTTAATAAAGTGCAAAATATATGAGCCTTTAAGAAACGTCCTAGAGCGGAAGATCAGATGGTACAGGAACTTTAATTATGGCAAAACAAGATGTCCAGCTGACACTGTGATGTGCAAATAGTGGCCCTCTTGATCTTTCAGGTCACCATCGAGGTCATCGAGAACCCTCAGGCGGACATCGAGATGGATCTGGACGAGGAGGGCCACAAAGACTGGGGCACCTCCTCCGTGGACCTGCCCGGGAACAAGAAACTGTTTTGGCCGCTATTCTGGGGCTACCCTGACTCGGAGGAAGAGGACTCGAGTCGGCCGAGCCTGGGGGAGACGGAGGAGGAGGACAGCAGCGAGGAGCTGGTGTTGAGCGGCATTGGGGATGACTGGGACGGACGCTGGAGGAAGGGATGGGACACCAAGGAGACCTACGGTCAGTCTGCTGCCTTCCTCCGAAATGCACGGCCAGGCGTGGCATACACCAGTGTCGGCAGGGAGCTTGGCAAATCAGGGTCAGACACCCGGGGCTTTCCTGGGACCGAAGACACGACTGTTTATTTGTGTAGGAGGCCCCTTTTGTAGATCTGACTGACTCAGTAGATGGTTACATCTGGCCTGAGGTATCAGCAACATGGCAGAGATGCTGGATCCGGGGCTGAAACGGAGGGCGGCTTTGAGGGCCATCTGATCAGCACAGAGGCCCCAGGATGGAGGGTGTCTGACGAGCCTGAGGTGGGACGCCAGCAGGGGAACGCGCCGTTCCTCAGTCCACCCTCATGGCTGCTTCTGATTTCTATCAACTGCTTGCATTTTTTTTCTGAAGAATTCAGCATCTGTCACGCTTCTTATCGGGCTGTTTTTAGCACAAATGGTTAAAATGGTTAAAAGACACAGTCTGGGAAGGTGGAGTGACTGCTGCGGAGAGCTTCACGCCCCAACAAGACTCTCCGCTGTTTTTTTTTCCCCCTTTTAAAGCTGAATATTAATTTCATTTCAGAAAGCCAGTTCAAGTTGGCTCTTCTGAGCCAGGGCTTTTCAGGGCGGCTGGGAATTTGGGATTTAAAGAAAAAACACTCCATTGGGAAAAAAGAGGGAAGGGAAGGGAAAGGAAGGGTGTGATGGGAGCGAGGGGTTGAGGGTCCAGACGGCTCCTGCGTTAGTGACGGAGAGAGAGCACTCCACCATCGGCCCATTGTGCACCTCCCCTCCACCCCCTTCGGCACTGACACGGGTCCCACAGATGAGCGTCCTTTTGAAGCTGTGCCGGAGGCCCCAGAGCTGGACAAACGGCTCATATTTTCCCTCAAATAGAGGCGAGATTAGGAGTGCTGGCTGACTCGGATTGACAGCCGGATGCACGGCTGGGCTTTTCATCCCAGGGCTCCTTTGGGCCCTCTTCATGCTGCATACTCTCCCGCGGGGCCGTTTCAGCCTGTTCAGGAATCCAGGGGCTTTCGGGGCCGCGTATAAAACCACGGCGCTGTTTTCGTTCTCTTTCTCCATCCCTCCCTCGCTCGCTCTGTCCTCCTCTCTTTTGCTCCCTCCCTTGCTCCCTCGCTGTCCTCCTGTGATGAGTGGGGGAAAGAGCATCGTGAATTCCGGGCCGGGCCTGTGAGAGCGGTGGGCGAGATTAAAAAGGGGTCACCAAACTGGAAAATGCTCTTCAGTGCTGCAGGAATGGCCGCTGGCAGCACGCGGCTGTGAGCTGCTATTTTTGTCCACGCTCACTATCACTTTGGCTTAATGAGGAGGTTCGAGGCCTTCGATTGGCCCCGCATTCCACATATTTACATATTAATCGGCCATCCTGTCTCCATTTCTTGGGAGTTTTTGGTTCCTCTCCTCCGTTGTCATCTGGCCATCGTTCTTTCTTTAGTTATATTCGTTGTCTTTCTTTTTTCCTATTTTATTCCCATTCTCTCAAATATCATGTAAAGTGCTTTGGGGCGACTGTTGTGAAAGGCGCTATATAAAAATGAATTGAATTGAATAGGTATTTTTCTGTTCCTGAGCAAATTTTGTGCTGCTGGTAAATAAAACCAGCTAAGCAGAAGTAGAAGCCCTCCGTGGATAAATTACTGGTCTCTTGTACATTTATATAACAGATGCACTCACAGAGACCTAACATGGTTATACTGACTTATAACCTATGTGACTTACGACTCAGCACATACAACCAAAGTTAATGAGATGGCTTAAAAAAAAAAATGCAAACATACGTACAACATTTAATGCGGTCGTATGCTCAGCAGTGCTATGATACCTAATGTGCGCTGTGAGCCATATACTGATAACTGATAGCTGCCACAGAAAAGTACTGATCTGTATGGCAGCATGACCATTCCAGTCTCACATGCATCTCCCAGTCTCATTCTCACACCTAAAAGTCAGTGCAATTTATTCCAACATGCGTCCATTTCAACATACAACCTGTCTGTCAGAACGGAACCCAGTCATTAAGTCAGGGACCATCTGTAATGAGCTGATATACGTCAGCACCGCCGGGCTGTAAGCCAACCCCCCCCCCACCCGGCCGCATGTTCACATGCGTGGTGTATACACAGCGGCACAACACAGACATAAACCGGCAAGCGTGTGTTTACTCCTGAACCTACAGCCAGCTATATTCACTCATACGCAGATAGCGGCAAGGAGACATGAGCAGGCAGTGTGATCACGGGGTGGGGGGAGTTTGGCTGGCTGGCGTTAAAACATTTTGCTGTTGGGACAGAGGTATCCTCTGTCCTCTCCATGCAACACCGGAGCGGTCTGTAGTCAAAGCTGACTCCAGCACCATTCACGCATATACTCAAGGAGCTTGACATTAAGATCCATTGTCAGAGGTGAAAAGTTCATATATGGTATCCTGATTGATACTGGATAGAGGTGGAAAGTTCATATATGGTATCCTGATTGATACTGGA
>JAAGVU020000039.1:13461779-13477888 GCA_011763525.2 Mormyrus iriodes
TGATTGATACTGGATAGAGGTGGAAAGTTCATATATGGTATCCTGATTGATACTGGATAGAGGTGGAAAGTTCATATGTGGTATCCTGATTGATACTGGATAGAGGTGGAAAGTTCATATATGGTATCCTGATTGATACTGGATAGAGGTGGAAAGTTCATATATGGTATCCTGATTGATACTGGATAGAGGTGGAAAGTTCATATATGGTATCCTGATTGATACTGGATAGAGGTGGAAAGTTCAGGTCCAGAAAGTATAAATCCAGACCAAGATTTTGTTTCAACCAACCAATTAAGTATTCTGTGATTGTGTCTCTTTATACTCAACTGGTTGGTTGAAACAAAATCTTGGTCTGGATTTGTACTTTCTGGACCAGAACTTTCCACCTCTATCCAGTGTCAATCAGGATGCCATATATTAAACACTGGTGGGTGTTTTAAATTAAAAATCAGTATTCTGGGATTTAGATGATTACTTAGTAACAGGAAAAGTTTAAAAAACAAGCATAACAGTGTTAACACAGTTGTCACTAACAAGAAGGGCATTAATGATGTAATATGTTAAAGGAACAATATTTTGTATACAAGTGACCACATTTTTGTAGTCAAGGTTTTTTTCTTTCAGTCAAAAACGTCCAGGTCATTCCCCCTGTAGCTTTTGATCTGGCTCTTATTCCTCACACTTTCTCATTCCGTGGATGCATCTTGACATCGTTGACAGTTTTTCAACAGATGCCACATTTTTTTCAGCCAGATTCAAGATTGGATAAGATAGTTTATGTGGGTTTCTAAAGGAAAACAAAACAATGAAAACTGAAATTACATTTTGACCATGTCGTAAACTTCTCAAGAAGGCATCTTCTCTGCATTAAGTCTGTAGTCGTCTTGATTTGACCCTTGACCTTGCTACATCTCAGACCATGGGAGAATCTTAATATGTGTACTTGACTGTATTTGTGTTCTCATGTACCAGTTCACATCATCATCTATTACCAAAGACCAGTTCCAATACTAAGAACACAGTAAAAATCCCTGGATATTGGTCTTGGCAATTTATCTGAATTAGTAAGACCAATACTACAAGTATGGTCTTTGCGTTCTTGGTATTGAGATTCAACTCATTACCTGATTAGCTGTCAGTAGCACTGTTGTGCTTATGGCATCATTGGGTGATATGATGCCACTGCAGGTTATTTACGCAGCAGAGTCACTTGGCTGTGTGTTCACTGGGTTCCGTTACCACCCACAGACATCCTCTCCTGCTAAAATTGGGCATCTACAGGGCACCATCCTTAGAAATTCATCAAGGCTTTTTCCTTGGCTGTGTATGGCATGTCTACTTATCCTGAGAGCTAAGCTAACTTTGGCTACTAAATCAGTCAGTTAATCAAATTTCATTTAATAAGGCACATTTTTTGCTACCATTTTCCAGAGATGAAAACAATTTTTATAATCCAGTATTCCAAAATGGGCAAAACATGAAAAATTCCTGGAGCATTCCCTCTGGAAACTGATACCCATAATCGCTGACTGACGACGGCCGCACACAGAAATGCCCGCGTAACCCTGTGGTCGTGTTTTTGTCATCATCCCCCCTGAAACGTCCCAGTGTGAGATAGCGTGCTTGGGCGCGAAGGTGAGGGACTGCGGCTCGCTTTCCTGTGGAAGAGCGAAGCGCTGGACTGACGTGTTTGTGTTGGCAGCGTCGCCCTGCAGCTGAGAGTTCACCATCGGCATATTTATTAAGAGCCGAGTAGAGCCTGAGAGATTCCCTTCATTAGCGAGACCCTGTTTTACTGAGAAATATGTGACTTCGGTCACGCCTCATTAAGTCTGCTGTGAAAATAAAGTTGAGACGAGGCCCTGATCGTCCGCCTCTTATGGCTCCTCTGCCTGATGCAGCGATGCTTTTAAACGTTAGCTGGCACGGTGGTGCATAACTTCATCCGTTTGATCTCGCCACTTTTTTTTTCCCCCCAGACGTTCTCTTGGTATTCTTACTGCTATGTTTCGCAATAAAAAGTGCTGAGAGCATTCAGACGCATTTTTGTTCTTCACTAAATGTTGCTTTTAGCATGTGAACAGGAATCAATGATAAATAATAGCGATGGTAAGACTGACCGATTTTACATCGGTGCACTGGCATAAAAGTTGCTACAATTAAAAAAATGTGCAAAGGATACAATTTGGGACAAATGCAGGATGCATAGTTTCTAGCATCTTTTCATTGGTAAAATCCAATTTATTATTATGCAATTATTAGTAGAGGCCCTATGTCTTTGTTGTTTAGAAATGTGACAATTTTTTACTAATAATTTTATGTTTAGATTGATTCCTCTCTCTAAACTGTTTCTGTATCTGTACCATAGTGAATTGCATAACATCATATTCTTTTGCATCGCATCGTATCGCATTGAATCTTATGTGGAATCGCACTGCGTCACCATAGCAGTGAATCATTTTGTATCACATTAGTAGTTGCTTTATGTGTATCGTTAATGTATCAAATCGTGTATCGCATCGCCGCTGTGATGGAGATGCACATCTCTAATAAATAACATTTGGGCGGTATGTTGTCCCATGGTGAAAGGACAGAGCGCCCCCCCCCAATACTCTGTGCTTGCATATCCCCCCCAGAAGACGAGGAAGAGGATGAGTGGAGTGCTTGGTCTCCATGCACTGTCAGCTGTGGCCAAGGCAACCAGAAGCGCACCCGCTCGTGTGGCTACGCCTGCACAGCAACAGAATCCAGGACATGTGACCTCGAGCACTGCCCAGGTAGTGTGTGTGTGTGTGTGTGTACCAGTTTTGCTATAATTATGAGGAACAAAGGACCTCACAAGGCAACAAATTCTGACATAACACACCTTGTGAGGACCAGAGGCAAGTCCTCACAATATAAAACTTAATTTTATAAAAATCTGTGAACGCATTCAAAAAACTAAAAATGCCAAAGATCTTCTATTTTGTTTGACTACTTATGGTTAAGGTTAGGGCTGGGTAGGGGGTAAGGGTGTCGATTGGGATTTGGGCTATGCAAATGAATGGATGGTCCCCACAAACATATGAAGTCTGTCTGTCCTGCCTGCCTGGGTGTGTGTGTGGTTTGATTGGCCTCTTTCACACACATCGTCTCCTCCCCTGTATTCTACACACCATGTCTCACATATTCACTGGTTCTTCCTTTTCCATCCCAGCATCATTTGCCATTTGCTGATCCATGCTTGTAATGCTAAATCCTGTATGAGACATTCCTAAGGAAATGGAGACATTATCAGGGAATTAGCGTGTGTTTAGCTCATTTCCCACTGGAACATGTTTGTGAGATTTTATTCGGACCCTCTCAGCTGGTTAGGTTGTTGTTAATAAACAGTGTTTTCTTATTTGTCTTAGGGTGCCATAGTGGGTAGTGCCGCAGCCTCTTGCTCTGGGCTGCCTGGGGTGGGCACCAGGCAAGACTGGTAGATGGGTGGTTGGATTATTTGTACTATTTAACTATAGTCTTTTGTTTAGAATACAGCATTGGTATGGAAATGAAATGACAGTGATTTTTCCATCCATATATCTATTTGTCTATCATTTAAACAGTACAGGGTGACAATGAGCCGGCATCCTTTCCCTGGAGGAAAAGGACAAGGGGCAGGATGCCAGTCTATCACAGGACATGCTCAAAATTACACACTTTGACCTGGAGGTATAAGGCAACTTTATGCCCCAGTTATAAATTTTAAAATTTCATTTTTCTGAAAGAATGATGTTGATATGACTAGTCTGTGATCTGTCCATTCTTGCATCATCCATGGCCACATGGTTCCATATTGTCCTACCAGGAGATTTGAGCTTGATCAATCAACAATCACAGACTGAATTTCACGTATCATGTGTAATCCAGTGCTGTCCCTGACAACCCTCATGGTCACTCCATTCATTAAGGCATAATCTCATCAACATATCATGATCTCTTCCCACCTGTGGTGGGAATCCAGATGCGGTCTGACTGCATGTTTTGCTGTAATCTGCGTTGCAGGCGACGTGAATGCTGTTACAGAGCCCATCCCCTATGAGACTGAGAACAGCACCGAAATTTTAGGTGCAGGTCAGTATGCTTACAGCTGCTTGTTCTGTGTTTGTTAACTCCATGCTGAGGGAGAAAGGAATCAATCAGCCAGGCTGTCTCAGCTGCCTTATTGGCCAGATCGCTCGCCGCCAGCTGTGAGGGGTGCACCGTTCCTCCAGTCAGTACTTGGGGCCCTGTGATTCATAAGGCAGGAAGGCCGAAATAATGGGAGGAGGGGGGGCACACACAAGCTGCGCTCTGCTGCGGCATGATTTGCAATTATGGTGGATTCCTGATTTTTTAAATATGGCGGCATGGATCAATAGGGGATTGTCTGCTTCACCATGAAAGCAGTATTGTTATTTATGAATGTTTGACTTGGACCTCCAATAAAACATCCAGCTGTGTGTTAAAGTCCCATATTTTCCCTTTAAGCGAAAATGCAGGCTGCACAGTTAGTTAGCCATAGCAAATTGGTGTCAAATGATGGTAATAATGGATTTCTGTGTGGGAATGCATCTACTGCAGAGGTGGACAGCTGTGAGAAATGGCTGAACTGCAAGAGTGACTTCTTGCAGAAGTACCTGCAGCAGGTGCTGACGGAGCTGCCCAGCTGCCCCTGCTCCTACCCCTCGGAGGCGCTGTACAGCGCCGTCAGCATCTTCGACGAGCGGCTGCGGCGGGCGCACCGCTGGCGCGATGCCAGTGGGCCCCGAGAGCGCCTGGAGGTGTACAGGCCCACAGCACGCACCTGCCTGCGCTCCATGCTGTCTGCCGACAGCGGCACGCTGGCCGCGCAGCTCTGTTGCTACGACGCGCACATGCGACTGCTGACGCGGGGCAAGGGCGCAGGGGCGCCCGACCTGGTCAGTGCCGATTTCTCGCCCGAGCTCCACTTCAAGGTGGACGTGCTGCCCTGGGTCCTTTGCAAAGGCGACTGGAGCCGCTTCCATGCCGCCCGGCCGCCCAACAACGGACTGCAATGCATTGAAAACCCGCGCGAGGATGTCTTCGCTAATGAGCTGGAGGAGGCCCGAGAGTACTGAAAAAACACACAAGTGCCATTCTGAGTTCCCATAAGCCTCAGTGTGGTGCCACCCCTTTTGCTGAGGAATGCTCTTACTCATGTCTGTGTGTGAGTGTTACTCATTAATGGCTCGGTGTAGGTGTTCAAAGTGCTGCTGCTGTGTTTGATGCCCCTTAATGCCCCCCCTCGGCCCACTGACAGTGTGAGAGAAGGTCCTTTTTTTGTTTTGTTTTGTTTAAATTTTCACCATGACTGAATTAGTTTGAAGAGTTCGCGATGAACCAGATAGTGTTTCGAGACCGTCGATATGAGGATGGATGATGAGGTGGGTGGCTCTGCCCTCTCTGTGCGGTATCCCAATCACAGGCTGTTTTAGGGCCTTTAAAATGTTTATTTGGTTCTGAACTTGCCTGCATTTTAAATGGGATTAAGCTGCTAAGGACCTTGTTTTGGTACAGAATGTGCTCCTGTCCCTCACCTCACAGTTTGTCCCACACTGACAAGGAACGCCATAAAAAAAATACAGCTAAATCCCTGCATTTATCCTCCTGTGCCAAGCAAAAAGCGATTAACAGAAATATCCATACACTGTTAAGAAAAGTGTGGTAATTACGCATTTTTTCTCAATTTTAGTGTGTAAAATTTTTTTTTCTTTTGTGGGGCAATACTAAACCAGAACAATATTTATGCAGACTTGGGTTTTGTTCATTCATGAATGAAGAGATGCAGCAGAAATTGCTGTGCAGAAACTACATCAGCTTCTGTCTCAGTGCTGGTCGAAGGGATGCGTTTTTGCAGGTTGTTATTGTAAGATGAAAATGTGCTCCTTCACAGATAGCGGCTATCTTAGCCAGAGTTTATGAGGAATGTTCTCACTCCGTATTTTTCGAATGTGCTTTTAAACAGCCTCTCTGCTTTATCTGAAACGGAGTACCTATTTAGACAATTTAAGTTCACATAGGTTCAAGCCCATTCGATTTAATAACGTGGAAAATGACTTTTTTTTAAGGAAGTCCCAACTCAGCAGAACTGATATTCTGGTACGTGCCCATGTTACGTATCTGTAAAATGTGCTGCGTGGCTGTCAATGGCCAGCAAATTAAAAAGAGGCTGGGGAATAAATATGGCGTGCATTTGCACATGAACGCAGTCGCAGAATGGCACAAGTTCCATCCAGAGCATAGATGTGTACAGTCCCTATCCAGGGGCCCGGCCAAAACCCCACAACAACAGTGCGGCTGCGGCCCAAATGCGAGCGGGAGAGGTGCAGACCACCCATCCCGGGGAGAGAGGACACGTCTTTTTCCCCACTGCTGTTTTCTTTGGCCAGTCTTGAAAAGCAGTTGCCCCCCCCAACCCAGTTATGGAGCTGCCCCCCTTGATACCTCACTCAAGAGCCACCAGCATCTCTGCTCTTGCGAGCCTCCTGTGGCCTCGTATTTATAACAAAAATATATATATATACTGATACATGTACCTGCTTGACAGCAGAATCCACTCAAAATGCTTTGTTTCTCCGCTGCTTTGTATCCTTGAGTGTTTCGTTGATGTGTCCAGAGTTCATTTGGACCAGTGAAAGCACAATATCTGCTGGAGCCCACAAGTCCGATTCAAACATTTTTTTTATACCCAGTTGGGAACATTATTGGAGGAAAACACTTCCTAAGAAATAGGAGAAGTGCTCTGGGGTTTCTTGGTTAGGAAGGTGTTGGGGCTCAGTGGGAATCCGAGACGGCTTGTGCTTAAATATTCCTGGTTCTCATATTTTGGCAAACAGTTTTTAACCGTCTGTAAATGCAATTTGCAGGCTTTTTCATCTTTGCCAGGATGTTCTGTCGCTCTCCTGTCCGGGCAGAGCCATTTCGAAATGGTGCATTTAGTTTGGATTATTACAAACCGAAAGATCATGCCATAGAGGCTCTCATCAGGAATAAAATCTGAAATGTATGCGATAACGTTTCACATTTTAAAATCACTTTTTTTTAAGAAAGGCACTTTAACATATATAAATAAATATATGTAAATATAAACTGTACCATCATATTGTAATGTGTTGTTGTAAAGATATGCTATGTTGTGCTGGTGTTATGTGTGTCAGTATTGATTAGCATGATCATATTGTGCTTTTTTAAAACTTATACTAGATACTATCTTGTACAGTATTTATTGTTCTGTTTGATTTCTGAAGCTTTGAAATATTGAAATTATTCTATGATATTGAATGTGCACTATTAAAAGTGAATATCACATTTCAAAAGGGATTGCAGCTGCGTCAAAATCACTTCTATGGAAACAAAACTGTATTCCTTCCGGTTCTGCTTCCTGTTTTCTGCCAGCCTGCCAGGTAAAATGTTATATTTTGGAATGGATATAAGGCTTTTGCCATGACTGTCTCATTGTTATTCAGCTGAATTCAAGTCCCCTTTCCCTAGAAATTAAATTTGATGATTTTCACAGAGTTCTGTAATAATCATGTTTTACGACACTGCGATTCCCGTGTTCCTTACTGTACTAAAGCCATTTTCTTTATAACACAACAATCTAAATTATGGATCCCAATAATAAAATATTTATTCATTAAAAGTGTGTAAAATACTCCTATAGATGTAATAACTTTCAGTAATACATGGTAGAAGCTACTTAGATGTGTAATTGATGTAGGATTTGGAAAGATCAAGGTTTCTGTCATTGCACTATATTGTACCAGTTAACTTCAACTTGGAATGGGTTCCAGGTTGAACAGTTAAATTAAATCTTGGACTGTAAATTATATTAAAAAAAAAAATTAAATTAAAAAAATAAATTAAATCTTGAGAGAGAATGCTCTGTGAAGGTGAGTGAGCTGATCCAAGTGAAACATAGACTTAGTCTGGCAGAGAGGCATCGAATCCTCATTCTCTGCAGTTGACTGACTGGATCGGGCCCCATTTACCTGAATGAGGAATCATAGTGAAGGGACCCAGAGGCAAAGAATCGGCAGACTGCCTCTATAGCCGTCCAACAGGACTTTTCAGACCTGTGGGGGTGACTGCCTTAGTGTGAGTATGGCTGCCCGGTTTCAATTAAAACGCCGAAGCAGAAACAACTGCTGTTGGCTGTTCAGTGGCAGCGCACGCTGACACACAGACACGTCTCCTCGGGCAGAAGCCTCGTGTTTCCGTGGCAATCATTCCTGAGAGGTAATCTGTCAGGGCAGCCCTTGAAGTCGAGGGGAGGTGTTGTTACAAACAAAAACAAAATAAAACTGATCAAACATGAATATAGTGCTAACACATGCTAGCTGACATTTGTATAAACATATCAGGCTGACCTCTCTCGTACAGAGGTTACATGCCTGCATACAGGAAATCGGGGGGGGTTGACAAATGTGTTTAGTGTAAATCTCACAGCCAGCCCACAGGAGCTTACAGTTACATACTCGTCGAGCTATGTCACCACCATCTGGCAATATAATGACCTAATTGCATGCACATTAAGGTCACTCAGATGACTCCTGCATCAGCGGCCCCAGGTCAGGTGCACCACCTCCCACGTGGCTGCTGGAAGCATAAGATAGGAATTTAAAGGCCTTTTCCGGACAGGTTATCCTTTCCTGAGAGCCCAAGCAGAGTTCCTGCCTCATGGCACTGCCTTCATCACCCCACCTTCTATTCTCATTTGTGTTTAGTTACTTAATTCACTGTTTTGGTCATGAAGGTGCATTCGTATGATACCCTCACTCCTGGTGCGGTATTTGAGGCCATTCCTTATATCTAGGCCTTGGTATGAAAGCGAGAGTCCGGTGCAGACTGCTGGAACCTGCGTTTAGGAGGTCATGTCCGACCTTCCTCTTCTGTACAGAACAGAAAAGTGATACCAGTTAATGTCAGACTATTCAGTGCATGCATTGACATTGGACAGCATTTGAAATTGAATATGGCAGCCTTGCCTAAAACTAATCTTCTGTGCATTATAGTCATAGCAATAAAGTTATACATACTACTCCCAACACACATCACATTCGATAACACACAATTACAGACCGAAGCTTAAATTGCACGTTTAACAGTGTTTTTGCTGTAATTATTTACGATGTTTTATGACTTCAGGCCTGGAATTCAGGTACAGAAATTAGGGTCACGGTCATATGTTTATTTCAGCCAAAGGGAGCTGGACTGTGCCACTGATATGGCCAAAAGCAAATAATATGGTGAAAAACTCACCTGTAAGCTTATGTAACAATGTATGTTTGAAGTAGCACACAGAACATTGCTTGACAGAGGGTCTTGGAGTATTGATGATCAAGATGTCTTCTCCCCTGTATCCTGTGATGTTTCCCACAGGAGGGTTTGAATCCCAGGCCAGAAAGTCTGCCAGCCCTCCCCAGCTGGCCCTGGCAGCAACAATGCAGGGACAGAATACCAGACTGGGAAACAGTTTCAGTGACTGATGCTTCTCACTTGAGGAAAGAACAGATGTCATCCTGATGTAATGGTATTCTGAGCGAATCTTTTTCCAACAGATCTATGGGAAATGCTCTGGTAGGCTATTCTCCACTTATACATAGTATGACCGAGTGGCTTTTAAACTTATAAATGTAATCAGTTATTTTCAAATTAAACAAGCATCCCATCCAGAGTTTTCCTATATTGTTGGCTCCATCATGACCCTGTACTGAATAAGCTTTTGGAAGATGGATAAATTCTCAATTCCAGTAAATGTTACTGTTTGGGAAGTCATAAGGCCACCCAATTCCTTTATTATTTGCATTTTTTTATTATAGACAATGATACGATACATGATACACTGCATGGTGGTTCATTGGGCAGCACAGTGGTCTCATATCTCCAGGGTTGAGGGTTCGAAATTCCAAGCATGCGTGTGCTTCTTCTTGGCTCTCCAGTTTCTTTCCAAAGCTATGTGGGTTAGTGGGATTGGTGTCTATAAATTCCCCATGATGGGTAATTTTGTGTGTGTGGGTGGATTAAGTATATATTGCGTTGTGGGGACCAAATGTCCTCACAATGTGATAAAAACCTGTAATTTTGATGTTGCGGGGATCATATTTTCCAGTCCCCAGAATGGGAAACTCTAACGTATAAAAATCTGTGCATGAAATCCTAAAATTAAATAAAGTCAAAAGTCTTGTATTTCGTTTGTTTACTTATGGTTAAGGTCAGGGCCATTTGAGCATTAACATTGTTTCAGTCCACACAAGGGAAAACTCCATTTGAAATGAATGGTCCCCACAAAGATATAAATACAAACGTGTGTGTGTGTGTGTGTGTGCAGAGCACAGGAAAAAATTATCCTGTTAAATGATCCTGGGTTAGACCCTGATATGGCCGGATAGAGGGCGACAGCTGGCGGCTTCAGCTGAAGCGAGTGTGGATGCCAGATGAGGGCTGGTATGATTTGTTCAGCTGTGACAGCCGTCGGGCCCAGATGAGAGCCGGCCGGCTTTGACCTCGGCGAGTGCGGTCAGTGTGGGAGCCAGTAAATCTGACCGAGATTTGTGCAGATTCCAGAGGAGAATTAATGAGTTTGATTGTGGTTTGTGTGGGTTTGAGATGAAAATGAATATGTCTGACCACAGTTTGTGTGGATTTCGGACAAGGATAAACAGGTTAGACTGGGATTTGTGTGGATTGTGGATAAGAACAAACAGCTTTTGTGATTTGTGTGGATTTCAGATGGCAACACTCAGGATTCACTCAGTTGTGTGGATTTCAAATGAGGGCTGATGGCATTTGCAATATTAACAAGCTAGTATTAAGCAAAATCTTGCTTACACACTGACACCCCCTCACAGAGAGCTTTACGATAATTCTTTCTGCTTCTCTATGTTGTTTCAGCTTCACTTTAGAACAATAAGCAGGAATAAATCACTGTTAAAGGAGATTTATGCATGAACAATTTATGCATGTGAAACATCCATCCATCCATAGTTTGGACTACATGAGGAAACTGGACTTGAGTTTCAGAAAATACAGGATGAACATTTTAACTCAATTCACTGCATGTACACTGCGACACCTTCATGGCTGGGGGCGAAGCTGACAGTGGGCAGGTGGAGGAGGTGCTGTCCACAGAAAAATGTGAAAGATGTTCATTTATGTTAGATACTGGTGCCAGTTAATGAAAGTGAAAGCAAATAGGAGGCCAAACATTCCCAAATAGCCCTCATGTGTAATGTTTACAACTGCATGTGGTCTGGAGCAGACAGAGGCTCCACAGTTAATGCTTATGTGGCTGAGGGAAAAAGGTGAAGTGTGTTGCACAGGGCTGGTGTGTGTACGCTCACATTGCTTGCCAGAATGTAAATGCACACCCCCAGGCTGGCTGATGCTGGGCCACAGGAGCAGCACTGAGCAGACGTCTCCCTGGGGAAGTCAGGAAAAATGGTGGCCTGTTTTAGGGATGTGTGAGGCAGTGTGAGCAGTGTGAGTCTTCACAGTATTACCAGCACGGTGTGAACATCAGTGTGATTCTCAGGGGGTGACCGGCATGGTGTGAACATCAGTGTGAGTGTTAGTGTGAGCAGTGTGAGTCTCAAGGGGGTGACCAGCATAGTGTGAACATCAGTGTGATCAATGTAATTCTCAGGGGGGTAACCAGCACGGTGTGAACATCAGTGTGAGTGTTAGTGTGAGCAGTGTGAGTCTCAAGGGGGTGACCAACACAGTGTGAACATCAGTGTGATTCTCAGGGGGTGACCGGCGTGGTGTGAACATCAGTGTGATTCTCAGGGGGTGACCGGCATGGTGTGAACATCAGTGTGATTCTCAGGGGGTGACCGGCATGGTGTGAACATCAGTGTGATCAGTGTGACTCTCAGGGGGTGACCAGCATAGTGTGAACATCAGTGTGATCAATGTAATTCTCAGAGGGTGATCAGCATGGTGTGAATGTCAGTGTGATCAGTGTGAGTCTCAGGGGGGTGTCCAGCACAGAGTGAATGTCAGTGTTGTCAGTGTGAGTCTCAGACAGGTGACCAAGATGGTGTGAAATTCAAAGTAATCAGTGTGAGTCTGTAGAGGGCTGACCGGCATGGTGTGAACATCAATGTGATCAGTGTCTTGAATGACATTAAGTATGGCTATGCATCTTTAAGGTAACTTCCATTATGAAACAGGTTAACAAAATACTGCTGGTACTAGCTAATGACTAAACTACACACATACAACATGGAGTGTTGCTGTGAGTTTGCCCTTCATCAGACACTGAATATCACCATAGTAGTCTTCTTTAAAAATTCAAACCTTTTTAAATAAGCTGAACAAGTCACAGTTTGCTGTCCCGCTGAGGCGCAACTTGAGCCCAGGGTGAGGTGCCGACGATGCGAAGAAACACTATCGATTCACCCACGGCTCACGATGCCATGATTAATTTAGGAGCAGGCGCGGTCAAACAGGCATGGGAACGTGTCCAAACACATGCCAACCGCATTGCGCCCGTCGGAAAATAAAACACTACACTCCCAGATGGCGTATCTGCCACCCAGAGGGGGGAGGATCAGGAACAGAACAACAACAAGCAACAGACAAAGAGTTACAAGAACAGTGCCTCTTAACCTGAGCAGTGAGGTCTTCTATACAGCCTGAGAGCATATGGTCACAGCTCGAGAAGCAAATGGGGCCCATCTCCCCAAATGATCTCCATATGTTCTGATGAACCTTTGATACAAAGTTCCTGTCTGATTGCTATTAGAGATCTCTAAGAACTTCAACCCTCAAAATAAAGGATTATATCAAATTCCTAGCTTGTTGTTGAGCGGTTATTTGTTTAATTGATCTCCTTATCATCACCCTCTTCACTCATTACTGCGGTCTCTGGGCCTGGGGATGCGTGGGGATACAGAAGCACAGGACTTGGCAGTAACTAGGCCCATCCGAACTTCCATCTGCGCATAGATCTGCCCTTGTCTGGCGGCCTTCTGCCTCGTGAAAGAGCAGCAATGTTCACCGACATCGTCAGCCTGCAGCTCCCGGCCTGAAGCCAGCTCACGCCGCTCAAGGTCCCCGTTTACCCTTCCCGGCTGACAGGAATATGAGATTTCCTCTGTATATCCACAAGAGACCAGCAAACAGCACGCCTCTTAGACACCGAGCCACCCCCAACCCGCCCACCCGGTTTTATTTACATTTTTTTATTTATTCATTTGATTTGGAGGGCGCTTTGGTCTGAAGCGTGGTACGGGCAGGGCAAATAGTGCATCGCAAGCACACAGCTGTCAAGAAGCCAGCTTAGGTACAAGTGCTATGAGACCGAGCTTCAGGAGTGTACCTTATGCTCAGCTGGGACCAAGCTCTCAGCTAGCCACAGGCTGCAACTGAGTCCATGCCTGGAACGGTGGGTTGCCGGAATGGAAACTGGTTCCCAGGAAACAGTCTTTGATTACAAAATCAAAAAATTACAGGTAGTCCGCATTATAATTCAGAAGCATGTTGGGCCGGCCTGTTTCAATGCAGACCTTTCACTGCAGTGTGAGGTAAGTGCTGCCCCTGAGATTGTGGTGCCTTTAATTCAGGATCCTTTGCAACATGAAACGCGCCAGAGACCTGATCCACCTGGGGATCTCAGAGGGGTAGTAGAGTCAGCCCTCAGAGGACCTCCATACTCTGCTCTCTGACCTCAAGCTCAGCCTAAGGCCAGCATTCTGACATCGCCAGGTGACATATCATACCAGTCTGCTCACCCACGGTAAGCAAAAGTCACCAGTTACATAAATAAATCACACATGTTTTCATTCTATGTTCATTTATGGTGCTATTCCCGTTCACACTATATGAGTCAGGCCTAATCTTCTGCAGTCATAAATAAGCGTATAAACCAACTGGAGGGGTTTCAGTGGTTTGCCACAGGGTGACATCAACTGTGCACCAGCAGTGACTTTAACGCAGCTTTTTTATCGCAAACTTTTACAGATTACAACCATAGTGCCTCCATCCATCTTCCATAAGTGCTTCTCCAGTAAAGAGCCATCCTGGTCTGGAGATCATTGTAGATGCAGAGCTCACGGTACAGGATGAATGATTCAAATCCCTAACCCTGGAAGAACAAGGCAACAGCACTAAACTCTGTGCCACCAAACTGTGGTGTGCTTCATCAAATGAAAACCATGCAAAGGAAACTGTGCAGAGAGGTTTCCCTTCCAGCTCCTGGTGCAGCTGCCAGTGACTGCAGATTGTGGTGGATTGGTTATCTTCAATTTACAGGCATCTGAAACTGGTTCAACAAAGAGACACACAGTAATTATTCTTTTCGCACATCAGCGTACCTTTCTCTGCAGCTGTGAAGTTCATCCCACACCAAACTGTGTAAAGCAGTTAAACATTAAAGCTCCCAAACGACGAAGATAGCGCCCCCTTTCCCTGCTCATGGCGGATGGACCGCTGGGGCAGGGTTTGCTGCTGGTTCTCATCCGTAATGAGAGGCCCCTGGGCCGCGAGGTCCTTACCTCAGTTAGACGGTCCACATCTGGAGGGAGCTGAGCTTTAGCCGACCTAATGAGACACCAGTGACATCACCCCCTGCCCCACACCACCCTCCCACATCACCAATTGTTCTCTTTTATCTGCAGAAAAAGCAGGGTTTATTTAAATGGGTCAGTGTGAAGTGAGCTCGGCGGCTACAAACAGGGAGCGTAACACGCCCGTGTGTGGCTTGAACACTCCTTCCTGTCCAATTAAAGGGCCAGCGCCTATTTTAGGATCGCCAGTGGGCCACACCTCTCCTGATTACTGAGTCCCAGAGAATGAAAAGAGATGTGAAAGATGATTAAAACCGGCCCATCACAAGGGTTTGTGTGTGTGGGAGGTCCATGACATTTATGGAACAACCATAATTTACACGTCCCTCCCCTGACTCTCAAGGCAGACGCTCTGCAATGTTCTCCAGACCAAATGTGTGCGATCTCGATGTCGGGTTTCTGTACATACCTGGCCTGAGGTTCACAGGAAGAAGCGGCTCACCTCTCACTTTGGGCTCCTTTGAACCGTTAAGCTGACTTCCCAAAAAAATAACACCAGATGACCGCCGTCCTCTGCATTTCAGTCAGGCCATTCACAAAAAGCTGCTCATTTATCTGCCTCAATTTCCCTGTATCGGACAGAAAAGAGCAGTACTATCACAGCCCTTCTAAATAAAAGAAAAAAGATACAGGTCAGACTGCAATGACCTTTAGACCAACAGGTTTCAGATTAAAATCTCATGGGGCAATTCTTTTGTAGCCTTACAAATAGTAATTAACTTGAACAATCAAAAAATCCAGGTCCAGTCATGATGTGATATAATACTTTCGTTACTATACCAGTGAACATAAAAAGGAAGAGAGGAGTTACTTGTCTTGATCAAAATGATCTTGGGATTTTCAGTGTCCTCTGGGGGGGGGAAAAACAGTACAACATGACACTACTATGGAGCAGTGTTTCCCAACCTGGCCTTTGTGGACCCCCAAAGTGAAAATGGGGACTGTCTGTTTACCCATCCACACACACCCACTTCCTAGTGAATGACTGTGTGTGTGTATATATAAACATACAGATGAAACTCAAAAAGTTAGAATATCGTGCAAAAGTTCATTTATTTCAGTAATTCAACTTAAAAGGTACTATTAATAGATGAATATAGACTCATTACATGCAAAGCGAGATATTTCAAGCCTTTGTTATAATTTTGATGATTATGGCATACAGATTATGAAACCCCCAAATTCAAAATCTCAGAAAATTAGAATATTACATGAAATCAATAAAAAAGGATTTTAAATAGACAAATGTCAGACTTCTAATAAGTATAATCATGTATATGTACTCAGTACTCGGTTTGGGCCCCTTTTGCATGAATTATTGCCTCAGAGCAGCGTGGCATGGATGCTATCAGCCTGTGGCATTGCTGAGGTGTTATGGAAGACCAGGATGCTTCAATAGCGGCCTTCAGCGCTTCTGCATTACAGGTCAGGCGAGTGTGCTGGCCAATCAAGCACAGTAATCCTATGGTCATTGAACCAGGTTTTGGTACTTTTGGCAGTGTGGGCAGGTGC